>CAMZMU010000038.1:71224359-71361385 GCA_947311845.1 Poa pratensis
TGTTACATATGTCGTTGGTTTTTACAACATGGTCACGTTCAAAATGTTACAATATTAGTTTTTGCTACAAGTCACAAATATTTACAGATTTATAGGTACATGTTGCAAATAATGTCGCATTTTCTAAAATGCTACACATAGAGGAAAAATTCAGAAAATGCTACGCACACATGAAAATTGTAATGGTTGCATTTATGTGTACGTTTTTGTTGTACAAGATTATTTGAGAGGTAAATGTTGCAAAACGATGTCACATTTTCTAAATGCAACACACATAGGAAAAATTCAAAAAATGCGCACACACGAAAAGTGTGACGATACCATTTTTGTTGATTTTTTGCTGTACAAGATTATTTGGGGGCCCCTCCCACGTGGGAAGCATAGTAAAATAAATACGTTACTTTTTCTGAAAACTGTTACATGCATAGTAAAAAAAAATTTACGTTCAGGACTTTTGTGCTACATAACGGTATTTAAAGTGCTACATTGTTTTTTTAGGGCGCGTTTGGTAGCCTGCAGCATGGCTGCAGAAGCAGGCTGGTTGTTTGCTTGCCTGCAGCCCAAAACTTGCATAGCGCGCTTCTTAAAGCACTATCGGGCCAGCTCAGTGGAAACGGCCGAATCGGCCGTTTCCACGGAGCCATGCGCGTTCCTCTTCTCTCTCTTCTCCCCGCGTGCAGATTCCCCATCCCGCACTAATACAGAACGACACATCGGATACCCCTCTATGGAAACGGCAGGCGTTAGGCGACGGAGAATCGCGCTTTCCGCGCGGCCAGTGCGTACAAACCTAACCTGGGCCGCGTGGCCGTCAACATAAGTAACGAGAAAGTATTAACTCCGTTACCCATAGTATTGGCAACGGTCTTAATTCTGGCTCCGTTTCCGATATGTGCCGCTATAGCAACGGAGACTTTTGGGTGTCCGTTTCCAATGTGGACACGTTCCATCTTCTTGGAATTCGAAGCGAGGCAAGTAAATGCCATGGCGTAGTGGCACCGCCCACCACTCCTTGAAAACCCCAATCCTTGCTAGCTCAAGACGCCACCGAATCTGCTCTCTCTCTCTCGCTCGCTCGCTCCCTCCTACTGATTAGCGAAGATACCTCGCAGCAACGACACACAGGAGCACACTGAGTCGCCGCGGGACAGTCCCCCCGTCAGCGGCGAGTCCGTTGAAGGACCGACGCCGGAGACGAGCGACGACGAATACGCCAACTTCCATGATCCCACCTTGATGCTGGGCCCGCCGAAGGTTGATTCTGATGACGAGTCAACCGAAGAGGAGAAGAGAGGAGGAGGACGACGAGGAGGACGAGGCGGAGGCGCCGTCCCGAAGAAGGGAGTGAAAGAGCATTGTTGCTCTTAATCATGTTTTGATGTTGATGATAATACAAAGGTTGCATCTAACAAGTTTATATGAGTTTAAACAGGTTTTATATTTATCCCCGTCGTCTCGATGCGATGAAAAGGAGCCAAAGGAGTGAAAGCTACCAGGGAGCGGTAGTACCGCTGGGATAGGCGGTACTACCGCCAGTTCCCTGGGGCGAGCTGCGAAGGGCAGTACCGCCGCGGGTACCGCCGTTCTCGGCGTTCTGCCCGCGGTTCCGGTACCGCCAACGGTACTGCCAGCGGTACCAAGTGGTACCGCCATCTCCAGGGGCGCAGAGGAAAAGGGTACCGCGGCCGGTACCGCTCCCAGTACCGCCGTTCGGGCCGTTCTGCCCACGGTTCCGGTACCTGCAGCGGTACCTCCAGCGGTACCGCCTGGTACCGGCGAGGTGGGATTCGTCGTCGACAGAAGCGGGCCCGTTGACCGTTTGGAGGCGCGCGTGAAGACCGCGGCGGTAGTACCGGCTATTCCAGCGGTACTACCGCTCGCATGGGATTTTTCCTCCCAACGGGCAGAAGAAAGGGAGGGGGTATTTATACCCCTCCACCTACCTTGGGACTCTTTGAGCTACTAGAACTAATTCCCCATTCTTTGCCAAAGCCCCATTGTTGTAAGAACTTCAAACTACTAGATCTCCCACTCCAACCACTCAATCGACTTGATACTTTGAGGAGTGTCATAGGAGGTCTAGATCTACGTCTCCACCGAAGGAATTTCAAATCCCCCCACACGGATAGTGTGGAACTTGCATCTTGGGTTGCTTGTAACTCGAGGTGCCTTTGTGAGTCTCGGAGGAAGTCCGAGACATTGTTGGGAGGCTTCAACTCATTGTGGAGTTCCCCGACCTTTGTGTATCGGCTTGGTCAACGCCATCAAGGTGACCTCATAGTGGATGAGCCAAACCCCCACGGGTAAAGCTCACGGAGAATAGAGTGAGCACATCCGTGCTATTGGAGCGCCTAGGTGGCTCCACACTCCTCCAACGTAGACGTACTTCCCTTGGGAAGGAACTACGGGAAACATCTCCGTGTCTCCACTTTGCGGTTACTTCTATCCTTTACTTATTGCTTCCGCTACGTTGCTTACCTTGCTTGTATCACATAGGTTGCTCACTTAGTGCACATCTAGTCAACCTTGTTATACTTTGCTCAAGCCTTAATTAATCGAAAAAGAATTAAAATTTGGTAGTCGCCTAATCACCCCCCCTCTAGTCGACATATCGATCTTTCAATTGGTATCAGAGCCTCGTCTCTTATCTAAGGCTTCACCGCCTAAGAGAATATGTCGGACGTCGTGGACCCTCTCGCATCGGTTACTAATGAACGCTTTGGTGAGGTTGTTAGTGAACTCAAGAGTGAGATATCGAATCTCAATACCGAGATCACTACCAACCTCAACATAAGCATGAAGGAATCGATGCGAGAAATGTTCAAGGAGTTCCTAGGGAAACCGGATCCTCCTAAGGTTGATTTACCCTCCTTGGAAAATGTCCCGGGAAGGTAGATACTCTTCCTTCTACGGGTATTGTCAATGCGGACGGAAAGGCGCAAGCCAATCCCGAAACAAAGAACTCCGAGGATGGTAACTCAACCCCAAGGAAGCCGCCGGGGGTGTATGCTAATGTTCCACCGGAACAAGTGTATAACACAATCCACCAACACGTCTCTCCGCCACACATCGCCAATATGGGCGCACCTCCTAAGCTTGATCCAAAAGACTTTCCTAATTGGCAATTCTCTATGCGTTCACACATGTCTAGTTGTTGTGTTTTCTTGATTGACATTTTAGAGCAAGGCTTCCATCCTCAAGACCCACACAACATGACTCCAACGGAGAAGGCCAATCATCAACTCAACGCCACCGCCATGCACATGATACAAACGGCCGCAAGCCCAACTTATCGCACGCATATCCGTATGTGCACGACGGCAAAGCAATGTTGGGAGAATCTTCATAACTTGTTCTTGGGGAACAAAAGCATTCAACTTTCCAAGTATGAAGCGGTTCAAGATGAAGCCGATGAGTTTGTGATGAATGAAGATGAGACCCCCGAAGATCTCTATCGAAGACTCTCCGCTCTTGCCATCACCTTGAATGATTTCGGTTTTGAGAAGATTAGTGATAATTGGATCAAGCGCAAATTTCTCAAGGCCATCACTCCCTCAAATCAAGGCTTAGCTCAAACCATTCGATCAAGACCGGACTTCTCAACACTTGACTCCAACACCGTGCTCAACGAGTTTGTATCCATTGGGATGGTTGTCAAGAGCTCTATTCATGCTCAAGCTCGGCAAAGGGGACTTGCGGGACAATCTCCAAATGTCGCTTTGAAGTCCACCACCATCACTAGTGAAGAAGAGTTTGAACATGGAGGTGAAGAGGAGGATACGGAGGAGATCAAGAAAGACTATTGTGAGCACATGGCTCTTGCTTCAAGAGCCTATTGGGGCAACCGTTCCAAGAGATCTTCAAGACCTTTTGCTAAGAAGAACTTCGTTGCAAGACCAAGAGGAGACCGTCCAAAGACTTGCTATAATTGTAGTAATCTCAATCACTACATTGCCGAGTGTCCTTGGGAGAATCGAGAGGACCACAATGGCAAGCTTGTGAGAAAAGACAAGTCCAAGGGCAACGGCAACAAGAACTACGTGAAGAAGAGGGTTACCAATGCCTTGTGTGTTCAAGATAGAAAAGTTTTGGAAGAATACACGTCCGGTGATGAAGATGAAGATGAAGTTGTAGCTACCGCTCGCATTGCCATAGCTACACCTTCCTCTACACCGTCATCCCTATTTGAATCCCCCAATGAAAATGAGTCCATTCCCTACACATGTCTCATGGCAAAAGCCACCTCGGTAACTCCTTCTCCTAAACCTATTGCCTCTACACCTCCTTCCTTATTGGATTGTGTAGAGAATGTTGTGAAGGAGCCCCAAAGTCCAAATGAGGTGGACGTGTGGCTAGCAATCTTAAAGGAGAAGACAAAGTGAATGTTGATGCTCTTTTGGAGCAACTTGAGGAAACTAACTCTCTTGTAGATCAAAAGGAGGAGATCATTTCGGGCATGGCAAACCGTGAGGTTGACTATGCTAATGAGATAGCGGATTTCGCTATTGCTCTTGAAAAGGAGCAAACTCGTAGAAGGTCCCTTGAGGAGGCCCTATCTAATTCCGAGGAATCCTATGCTATTGACATGTCTAGAGTTAAAAAGGATCATGAACATGCTCTTGCTACTTCTAAAGTCTATAAGAATGAGAAGCTTGAGCTAGGCATTGAACATGCTAGACTTGAGAAGGAAAACAAGAGACTTGATGAGGAACTCAAAACCCTCAAAGAGTCTTTTGCCAAACTTGAGAAGTCTCATGATCAATTCCTAGGTCAACAAGTGAAAGAAGTTATTGCTTCCACATCAAATGAAATTATTGCTAAATCTATTATTTGTTGTGAGCATGCTAACCTTGTTGAAGAGAATGCTAAGTTGAAATCTCAACTTGAGAAGGGCATTATGGCTTGTGCCCAAGGAGAAAAGAACCTCAATGACCTTTTGAGCAATCAAAAGGATCAAATTGGAAAAGAAGGACTTGGTTTCTCTACCAAGTCAAAGAAGAAGAACAAGAAGAAGAAGAAGTCTTCTCCCTCTTCAAAAGCTATTATCTTTGTGAAGGAGGGGGAGTTGGCTAAAGAGAAGGAGACCAACACCATTGTGGGTGGTGAGGTCACAAGGGACCTTCCTACCCATAATGACTTTGCCGGCAAATATAACCCATCTTATGTTCTTATGAAATCTAGAGATGGTCATGTTTATGCTAAATATGTTGGCTCTTCTTATGGTGATGATTATCATTGGGCTATTTGGGTTCCTAAGACCCTTGTGACTAACAAGAAAGGACCCATCGAAAAATGGGTACCTAAATCAAAGACTTGATTCCTTGTAGGGTGTGGCGTCCGGTGCGGGTCGATGGACGGTGGATAGTGGCGCATCCCAACACATGACCGGACGCATTGACTTGGTGGATGATATTGAACCTCCTCTACCTCAATATTCACGAGTCAAAATTGGTGACAACCGCGAGCTTAAGGTATTGGGACGAGGCAAGGTCGTTGTTGCTAGAGAAGTCTCTATCAAGAATGTACTTGTCGTTGAGTCCCTTGGTTACAACTTACTCTCCGTCTATCAACTTACTAAAAGTGGTTATGGGTGTTATTTTGATGACGAGAGTGTGATCATCACCGTGAAGGGATCTCTTAAAGTAGTCTTTGTTGGACATGTCGAGTACGGCATGTATGTGCTTGATTTCTCGAAAGAGAGCATGTCGGCCGCGACTTGTCTAATGGCTAAAGTTGATGTGGGTTGGCTTTGGCACCGCCGACTAGCCCACACCAATATGAGAACACTCCATGATCTTCAAAGTGGTAATCACATTCTTGGACTAACCGATATTAAGTTTTCCAAAGATCGTGTGTGTAGATCATGCGTTCTAGGAAAGCAACATGGAGAAGCCCATCCACCAAAGACGAAGATTACCACCAACAAGATTCTAGAGCTCATTCATTTGGACCTTTTTGGTCCATTATCTTATGATAGTCTTGGTGGGAAGAAGTATTGCTTGGTGATTGTTGATGACTATTCAAGATACACATGGGTCTATTTCTTCAAGAAAAAGAGTGAGACTCAACAAAGAGTCATTGACTTCATCAACATGTCTCAACGCCAATATCAAGAGAAGATCATGACAATTCGAAGTGACAATGGGTCCGAGTTCAAGAACTATACCGTGGAGGGGTTTCTTAGTGAAGAGGGGATTGCTCATCAATATTCCACTCCATACACCCCTCAACAAAATGGTGTTGCGGAGAGGAAGAACCGGACTCTTATGGATGCGGCTAGGACCATGATTGCGGAGTATGCTTCTCCGTATAACTTTTGGGCCGAAGCCATCTCCACCGCTTGTCATGCAACAAATCGGTTATTTCTCCGCAAGCTATTGAACAAGACCCCATATGAGATTCTTCTTGGGAAGAAACCGGATCTTTCTTATTTTCGTGTCTTTGGATGCAAGTGCTTCATTCGCAAGAAAGGTAACCGGTTATCTAAGTTTGAAACTAGATCTATTGAGGGTATCTTTGTTGGTTACTCCACAAACTCTCACGGCTATAGAGTCTACAACAAGACCACCGGTCAAGTTGAAGAATCTAGTGACGTGAAGTTTGATGAGGATAATGGCTCCCAAGTGGGGCAAGTTGATCCTAATGTTGTAGGTGATGTACCTATGGAGCTCGCTCTAAGAAGGATGGCAATTGGGGACATTCGTCCCATTGAAGAGGATCCTCCTCAAGTTCAAGATCCTCCTCGAGCTCCTCCTCAAGTCATACCATCACCAACTCAAGATCCTCCCCGTAACCAAGAACAAACTCCGAGCCCTCAAACAAGTGAGCAAGGTCAAGAACAAGATCAACCTAGTGGTTCCTCTCCACAACTTGATGTTCAAGACCAAGCTCTAGATGGTGCACACGACAATGATCAAGAACAAGATCAAGGTGGTCCTCATCAAGATCAAGCTCAAGATCAAAACAATGCACATGACTCCGATGATGAAGGAAATGATCAAGTCATCTCTCAAGAAACTTCGGAGAGGCCATCAAGAGAAGAGAATTGCGAAGAGAGCAAAAATTAACTCGCTTAGAGCATACATTGGACAAAGTTCTTGGAGGTGTCCAAAGCAAGGTCGTCACAAGAAAACAATTGGCAAGCTTTAGCACCAACCATGCTTTTGTGTCCTTCATCGAGCCCAAGAAGGTGTATGAAGCTCTTGAAGATCATGATTGGATTGATGCCATGCATGAAGAACTCAATAACTTCAAGCGCAACAAGGTGTGGAAGTTGGTGCCAAGGCCAAATGGGTGCAAGAACGTCATCGGCACCAAATGGGTCTTCAAGAACAAGCAAGATTCGAACGGCATTGTCATTCGAAACAAGGCAAGATTGGTGGCACAAGGCTACTCTCAAGTCGAAGGTGTTGACTTCGGTGAAACCTATGCCCCCGTTGCTCGTCTTGAATCTATTCGCATCTTGCTTGCATATGCATCTCATCATAACTTTAAATTGCAACAAATGGATGTTAAAAGTGCTTTCCTTAATGGTCCTATTAATGAGTTGGTATATGTTAAGCAACCTCCCGGGTTTGAGGATCCCAACCATCCGGACCATGTTTACAAGCTCGACAAGGCACTCTATGGCCTTAAACAAGCCCCACGTGCGTGGTATGAGCACCTTCGAGAGTTTCTTGTAGACCGTGGATTCCAAGTTGGTGTTATTGACCCCACCCTCTTTACCAAGAAGGTGGGTGGCAATCTTTTCATATGCCAACTCTATGTAGATGACATCATTTTTGGTTCTACTAACAATGCTTTCAATGATGAGTTTGCAAAGCTAATGACAAGCAAATTTGAGATGTCCATGATGGGGGAGTTGAAGTACTTCCTAGGTTTGAAGTGAAGCAATATAGGGAAGGTACCTTCATCAATCAAGCCAAATATACCCAAGACATGCTCAAGAGGTTCACGATGACGGAGCTCAAATCTTACAAGACACCCATGTCCACCTCCGTCGACCTCCACACCGACACCGAGGGTAACGATGTCGATCAAAAACTCTATCGCTCTATGATTGGCTCTTTGCTTTATCTTTGTGCATCTAGACCGGATATTATGTTTAGTGTGGGTAAGTGTGCAAGGTATCAAGCGGCTCCCAAAGAGAGCCACTTAGTGGCGGTTAAGCGCATCTTTCGATATTTGCTTCATACCCCAAACTTTGGTCTTTGGTATCCCAAGGGTTCAAGCTTTCATCTCATGGGTTACTCGGATGCGGATTATGCCGGAGAGAAGAAGGATAGGAAGTCTACATCCGGGAGTTGTCAATTTCTTGGCCGCTCCTTGGTGTGTTGGTCTTCCAAGAAGCAAAATTGTGTTGCTCTCTCCACCACCGAAGCCGAGTACATCTCCGCCGCAAGTTGTTGTGCTCAACTCTTATGGATGGTGCAAACTATGAAGGATTATGGTATTATCTTCTCCAAGGTGCCCTCATGTGCGATAATGAAAGTGCTATCAAGATCGCCCACAACCCCGTGCAACATGCCAAGACGAAGCATATTGAAGTTCGTCATCATTTCATCCGGGAGCATGTGGAGAGGGGCAACATTGACCTTTCTTTTGTAGGAACCAAGGATCAACTTGCGGATATATTCACCAAGGCCCTTGATGAACCAAGATTTCGAGAGTTGAGGAATGAACTAAATGTCATTGATGCGAGCAACTTTGCTTGACCGCCTTGCACAAATACCCTAGTAGACATCGTAACTAGTTTAGATGCATGCATGGACATAGGGGGAGTGTAGCTCAACTCATGAGTCAACACTACTTCTATTATGCGCACATAGACAATTCGTGCTTTATTTGGTCACTCCGGTGACAAATTGTGCTTAAACGATGAGTATTGGCCTTAAACCCAAGATATATCTTCGCGGTTTTGGGTTGATAATTGCTCATACATGGTGGCCTCGGCCACCGCCTCCTCCTTATGAGGAGTTGATCTTCATTTGATCTTATTTGGGTTTTCTAGACCTTGGCTTTCTCTTGTGGAAAACATTCAACCTTTGGCCTTTCCTTTTCGCATCTTGCAAAGTTGAATGTCTCCCACCCCTATCGGTTTGTGTTCTATCCTAAGCCAAAAATCCTATCTCAAAAGACTTTTCTTTCTAAAAAATGCTTTTGGTTTCATGCTCTTGGCGCTCAGAAAGTCGGACCCGGCGACATGGCATTGTGCTCGCTTTCCTTTAAGCTTACACAACGTGGTGCCCCCAGGCGCCGGTACTGGCATCCCATACTTGGCTATGCACTAGACCATCATGCGCAAGCATTTGATTTAGTGTATACCCAGTTATTGGGCTGCGCAGAAACCGGCCGGCGGTACTACCGCTGGGTTAAGCGGTAGTACCGCTGGAGCGGTTTTTCGCAGGATAAGGGTCGGGCGGCTGTGGGGAGGAAGTCAAACTTCCTCTTTTCCCCACGCCGCCCCAACTCCTCTCCTCAATCTCCGCCGCCGCCGACCTTTCCCGCCGCCGGGAAGGAGTGCCCCGGCCAAGGGCTTCCCCTCCCACGCCCCGGGGACACTCCAGCACCTCTCCCTCACCTTTGACCCTCGCCATGAACACCGGTACGTCCTCTCCCTCTCTCTCACCTAGTGGATGGGTGGAGATGTATGGATGATGAATCTTCTTGTGCTTGTGACGATTTGGTTTGGTAGAGATGCAATTTAGGGACCCTAGAACCTTGTGTATGAATCTTGTTAGATTCATTGGCTATTTTTGTTGTTCTACATCTAGGGTTAATAGGAGTCACCTAGAGATGATTTTCTTGTTCCTTGTTGAAATTAGTTCATCATCTCTATGTGATGCCTCTATTCCAAGTGTTTAATAACATCTCTAGCCATTAAGTTCTCTCACTTTCGTTCACATTGTGCTCTTGCTTCCCAAATCATGAAACCATGTTGCATTTTCTTATCCCCATGCTTCCCATCCATTGCTATTCACAGGTGGTGTTGGTTCGGGAGGTACTCGTCGTCGAGCAAACAAGAAACCTAGAGCAGATGAACCGGTTGATGAGATTGAAGAAGAACTCCATCCGTCGGGGCCAAGTAAACCAAAGAAGAGAGTTGCCAAGAAACCGGCCTCCAAGGAGCTGACCGCAAGCACGATGCCTGAACCTCAATTTCTGGACCTAAGGAAGAGGGATGCCTATGCAACTGACCGGGCAAACCTGCTTCCCAAGTATCGTGGCAATGACCCTTTCTTCCACAATGTCTTTCAAGCCCAATGCTACTCAGAGATCCTTCATAGGAAGGCAGAAAAGAATGTGGTGCCACAAAAATGGATTGACATGGATCATATGACGAGGCACCCGGAGTATTTTGGAGAAGCAATGTCCATGTGTCAAGAGTTTGGGATCATTCCTCTCATGCAACTCAAGCAAGATTATGATGAAGCGCTCGTTTGCCAATTCCTTGCCACTGTTCACTTTGGGACCGAAGTGGAGGAACCTTATCTCACTTGGATGACAAAGGACCAAGTATTTTCTGAGAATTGGGCTGATATTACTGCTATGCTTGGTTTTGAAAATCATGGAACTCAAACTGTTCTTCCCTCTCACTTGTCAAGCACATGGTTCCGTGTTCATGAAGCTACAAGACCCGTGGAGAATGAGGCGCTTCGTCCTCTCTATTTTTGGAAGAGGTTCACCGTTGGGAAATCGGAGGGGCTCTATCCTCCCTATGATATAATGCATCGCATCTACCGCATGGTCCTCAACCCCAAGGTTGGCAACTTGGATGAAATTCATGGGTATCTTCGCACCTTGATGCTTATGTCTCACCAATTCAAGACTAAAGGGAAGAAGATTGACATTGCTGATTTTATTTGGAATGAGCTTTACACTGTTATCCTCAACAAGAAGAATGCGTGTCATGGCCCTCTCATTATGAAGATCCTCTTGTGGGCATGGCACCGCCGTTTCCCGAATCAAGATGTTAGTGACCCCAAGACTTGGATTGAGCACAAGTCCAAGCGCCTCCTCATCAAGGATCATACCGAGAGGCACAAGGAGGACAAAGCTAAGAACAAGACTGCTACAACTGCTGAGACTGCTGCTGGCCCCTCACGGGCTCCTAGGATGGAAGGTGGTTTTGCTTGGATGGCCAAGCAAATGAAGAAGATTTTTGTATGTCCAAGGCTGTGGAAACTCGCACTTGGCAAAATCATTATGAAGACAAGATGGCACGTCAACGCGACATTCAACGTCGCCGTGATCAAGGCGAAGATGTGCTTTCGGGTTCGGAGAAGAACATCACCACCTTGAGCAATTGGCGAGCAAAGGATGAGGACGGCAATGTCATCACTTGGTCAGATTATGAAGTTGAAGAAGAAGTCTCCTCTCGCCGCCGTCCTCGCCCCGGGAGCAACGACAACCTCTCCGACTAACCGTTGGGACGTTAGCATCGATTTCTCCCTTTTTGGTGTCTTGATGCCAAAGGGGGAGAGATATCTATTAGGTTTTCGAGGGATTTGCATGGGTTAAGTCACAAGCTTTGGTTGTTATCTTTGATTCTTATGAGCTTGTGAACTTTGTTGTTTATCGCTTCAAGTACCTCGCTATGCATGGTGTAAGACATGTTTAAACTTCGTTTGTTAGTTTTGAACTATCTATGTTAGTTGCAAGATTTGTATGTGTTGTATTATCTCTTGCATGGTTTGAAAAATCTAGGGGGAGTGTTGATCCTAGTCGATGTGCATTCTTTGAGCTTCAAAGACTACTCTTGAGTAGTGCACATATCTAGGGGGAGCTCCGTCTAAATTTTTCGAATCACTTTGTAGCAAATCATTGTATTGTCATCAATCATCAAAAAGGGGGAGATTGAAAGAGCATTGTTGCTCTTAATCATGTTTTGATGTTGATGATAATACAAAGGTTGCATCTAACAAGTTTATATGAGTTTAAACAGGTTTAATATTTATCCCCGTCGTCTCGATGCGATGAAAAGGAGCCAAAGGAGTGAAAGCTACCAGGGAGCGGTAGTACCGCTGGGATAGGCGGTACTACCGCCAGTTCCCTGGGGCGAGCTGCGAAGGGCAGTACCGCCGCGGGTACCGCCGTTTCGGCGTTCTGCCCGCGGTTCCGGTACCGCCAACGGTACTGCCAGCGGTACCAAGTGGTACCGCCGGGAAAAGGGTACCGCGGCCGGTACCGCTCCCAGTACCGCCGTTCGGGCCGTTCTGCCCACGGTTCCGGTACCTGCAGCGGTACCTCCAGCGGTACCGCCTGGTACCGGCGAGGTGGGATTCGTCGTCGACAAGAAGCGGGCCCGTTGACCGTTTGGAGGCGCGCGTGAAGACCGCGGCGGTAGTACCGGCTATTCCAGCGGTACTACCGCTCGCATGGATTTTTCCTCCCAACGGGCAGAAGAAAGGGAGGGGGTATTTATACCCCTCCACCTACCTTGGGACTCTTTGAGCTACTAGAACCAATTCCCCATTCTTTGCCAAAGCCCCATTGTTGTAAGAACTTCAAACTACTAGATCTCCCACTCCAACCACTCAATCGACTTGATACTTTGAGGAGTGTCATAGGAGGTCTAGATCTACGTCTCCACCGAAGGAATTTCAAATCCCCCCACACGATAGTGTGGAACTTGCATCTTGAGTTGCTTGTAACTCGAGGTGCCTTTGTGAGTCTCGGAGGAAGTCCGAGACATTGTTGGGAGGCTTCAACTCATTGTGGAGTTCCCCGACCTTTGTGTATCGGCTTGGTCAACGCCATCAAGGTGACCTCATAGTGGATGAGCCAAACCCCCACGGGTAAAGCTCACGGAGAATAGAGTGAGCACATCCGTGCTATTGGAGCGCCTAGGTGGCTCCACACTCCTCCAACGTAGACGTACTTCCCTTGGGAAGGAACTACGGGAAACATCTCCGTGTCTCCACTTTGCGGTTACTTCTATCCTTTACTTATTGCTTCCGCTACGTTGCTTACCTTGCTTGTATCACATAGGTTGCTCACTTAGTGCACATCTAGTCAACCTTGTTATACTTTGCTCAAGCCTTAATTAATCGAAAAAGAATTAAAATTTGGTAGTCGCCTAATCACCCCCCCTAGTCGACATATCGATCTTTCAGGGAGCCCCGGCGACGGAGAAGAAAGCCGCCGCCACCGCCTCCGATATGCTGCCGCCGCCGCCACCACCTCCAATGGCCCCCAATAAGCGAGGCCGTGAGAAGGACGAGGATTGCGCGGAAGCAGGGCGCAAGAAAAACAAGAAGTAGCTAGTAGTAGTTCTATAAGTTCTCCAACTGTAATTTACTTTATTATTATTAATATGTACTGCGTATGTAATGTAGTAATCACTAATATTAATATAAGTATCCTATAAGTGGTTTTCTCCATATAGTAGAGATTAGGAAAATATTATTCCAGAGAGTAGAAGAAATTCCACAGAGTGGGCGCGTAGATCCCACACCTCTGTGGAAGAAACACAAAGGAAACGGTCCTTCTAAAGAACCGTTTCCTATGTTTTACCTATATATATGGGCGTACAGAGCAAAACCTAACACTCGTTTCCTCACTCTGTCCCAGTATGCTAGATATGTTCGTGGCGGCGCCTCCTGGCGTTGCGGCCATCGCCGGCGCCGTGGCGGCGCCGTCTCCGCCCAGACGACGGCTATCACGGCGAGGTCTTCGCCATCTCCCCCGACACGGCGAGGTCTTCGCCATCTCCCCCGACACGGCGAGGTCTTCGCCATGTCCCCCGACACGGCGAGGTCGTCGCTCTGTCCGCTTCCTCTGCCTCCACCACTTCCGGATCTGCTAGATCCATCCAATGGCGACGTGAAGAAGGTATCAGATCCACATCCGGTAGTTCTATCTAGATCATTTCTTGATGTAGTTAACTTGCCTATTGTGCACTTGCAACCTGTTGTAGTTTCGCTAACTTGTTAATAGTAGTTCAGTTCACATCCGGTAGTTCTATCTAGATCATTTCTTGATGTAGTTAACTTGTCTATTGTGCACTTGCAACTAGTTGTAGTTTAGCTAACTAGTCCATGTGAAAACAGAAGTCTATTTCGGTGACACTGCATAAAAAAGTCGGAGACACAGAACAAACAATGAACATTACTCAAGAGAGTAGTGTTTGTTGACTTTCCCATAATGGCCTCCAATTATATACACAGGTCAGTACACACTATATACTACTGTATACTTCATATTATTGTGTTAAATTGTTTATTCTATCTAGTAGTGTCAGAACTAACATAAATCCTTATTTACATTTAGGGATATCAAGCTGTTCCCTTTCAAACTCCACCATACATATCCACCGTCGCTATTGTGACGTTTTGGTACACTGCATAAAATACTTTTTTAAGTAAGAGTGTTTTATACAGTGTCGCCGAAATGTCACATCGGTGACGTATTAGATTAGATTTCGGTGACACTGCATAAAAAATCCAGAGCCGGTGGTGGCCTCCATGGAAAGGATGATCGTTGTCAGGCATCCTATGAAGCTGCTGACATCGCAATATCTTGTTGACAAGCCGTGTGTTGGCTGCTCCGGTTCATCAATAAGACCCACCTCAAGACATAGGTAAGATATCGTTTCAGTTTGCTTAAATTCATAGTGTATTTGTTTTAGCATATGTATTTAACAATTGTAACTCTATTTACTAATGTATAGGGTCCAAAGGTTCAACATCCTTCTCTCAAGAAGTTGAGATAAGAAGAGATAGCTAGAGTGACACCTGCGAGGATTGTGGAAAAGGATGTAAGGAAGAAATCATATATTCTTTCCGTCCTTTGACATGATAGGCTTAGTATAGATGAAATATGTTATCGTTTTACCTCTTATGTTTGTCACATCTTGTGATGCAATTGTAAAGGTGAAATTGTGATGGAAATGTAAAGTTACATTGTGATATGAATGAAATCTGTTACCGTTTTAGTATTTGAGCTTGTGCTGTGAGATTTTAAGTATCTAGTGGCATTTGTAAACGTGGCATCCTGTAACCGGAATATGAGAAATGCTCAGTGCAAACGGGTGGATGGCAAACTCCGTATCTGATGAAGGAAAACTAAGAAAACGGAGGTCTGCGCACAACCGTTGCGAAATGGAGACCTCATCGGAAACGGTTTTTGGCCTCCGTTACCGATGAAGGCCTTCACATCAGTGACAGAGGCGGGGACACGGACCCTTTCTCCGTTGCCGAAGTGGTTTTTGGCCCGTTTCCGATGTGTCGTTCTGTACTAGTGCCGCCTGCAACCGCGGCGCTCGATTTGGAGATGGCGGGAGCTCGCGCGGTGCAGCCGAAAACTCGGCGGGAGAGTTTGCGTCACCTCCCGCCCAAAACCCTCCCCTATATACACCCTCTACTCTCACCGCTGGTCGGAGTCCACCATTTTCATCAGTTCGAGGTCTTCGGTCGGAGCTCGCAGGTAAGCGGCGGCGGCACCCTCGTCGGCACGGAGTGACCTCGTCTTCGTTCGTCCGCATCCATGGTTGTAAGTTTCGAAACCTTGGCTACCATAGTGTTCATGCGTGTAGTATGTTCTAGATCTGAGCTGTGTTTGAGGTATGCTCTGATGTATGTATGATCCATGCTTGTAGCTGAGGAGCTAGGATGTGTAGATCTGTTAGATTCCATGTAGGTTCTCACATGTAGAGTTCATACACATGCTTGTCTTTGCTTACGGAGTTCACAATGTTAGATCTGGTAGGATCATAAGGTGTGTTATCGTGCTGGATGTAGGAGATGAAGAACGAGGATTTTAGCATGTCACTTGTACCTATTGGGGACTCCCAAATCCCTTCCTCGTATGTCGAGGACTCTCAGCCCATCATGGACTTCGGCATGACCGAGAGCACGTACGGTGCTGTGAACGACGTCGTAGACTCGTTAGCTACGACGTTGAACCAGCAGATTGCGAAGAACAAGGCCCAGGCCAAAGCAACCATGAAATGGCTCCCTTTCATGTCCACCTTCGTGCTCAAGCACATGACCACTCTCATCAGGACAGGGGTTAGGGCAGACAAGGGTTTCAAAGAGGTGCATCTGAAAGCTTGTGCTAAGGCTCTCTTTGCCAACTGTGGGGCAGAGGTGACCTCAACTCAGGTGTACAACCACCTGAGGAAGTGGAGGCTGAGGTGGGTACAGGTGAGCAAGCTCAGAGATTTGAGCGGCGCTCAATGGTGTGAGGAGACCCACACCATCATCCTGGAGGACGCACACTACACGGGCCACATCATGGTGAGCACCTGTGTACTAACAGTCGGTTCTTTTGAAACTTGTGCTAACCATCCTGCTCTAACACACTCATCTTCCAATCGTAGGATCAACCCAAGGATGCTGAGTTTCTTAACAAGCCTATTCTGAACTACCCACATGCAAACGATCTTCTCCTTCGGTTTGGCCACCGGCAAGTATGCCATGGGGTCAGGAAATCCCCTTGGCACTCCTATGCCGGAGGATGCCGACACGCAGGAGTCTGACAGCGTGCTCCCTGATGGTCCTCCGGGCAGGAAGGGGGATACACCCAGCCACGCCCATGGACTGAAGAGGAAGAGAGGTGCCCTTGCTGAGGAGGAGATCCAGGCCTTTGCCAGCATGACTGACGCTGTGAAGGAGGTTGCCCAGGCCATTAGGGAGAGCAAGCCGACGGACATGCACCCTGACCTGTACAATGCCGTCATGGACTCTATTGGGTTCACTGAGGAGGCTCTTATGGTGGCTCTCGGCCACCTCGACGACCACAAGGCACAGGGTGTCAACTTCGTCGGCATGGCAGAGCAGCACAGGACCCTCTGGCTGAGGAACTTCATGGGCAAGTACTACAAGGAGTGATCTCGCACTGTCGATGGTGGGGAGGGGTGGCAGCAGCAGACGCATGAAGAAGTTGAACCGATGATGTCGATGTATATTTTGGCTTAGCTAGGGCATACAAACTACTCTTATGGCATGTATATTTTGATGAGGTGGTATATACTAACCCCTCAGATGATGGTGAACTTGTTGGTGATGCTGGTGGTAGGATGACACCCACTTTTTGATGTGGTGGTAGGTGTAACACCATAGGTGTAGGATGAACTCGTGATCCTACTTTTGTAAGTATCATGCATGCTGCAGTAGTTCTATGTTTGAGACACGTTCTTAAGTTTCTGTTGATATTGTTTATGTGTGTAGTTATGATGATATGATCTATCCCATCCTTGTGTCCTTTGCAGATGAACTGGTACGTTGTGTACAGGAGAAGGAGTTCAGGAGTGTACAATTCTTGGCGGAGCTGCCAAAAACAGGTGGCAGGGTACTCCAACAACAGCTATCAAGGGTTCGAGACTTTGCAAGAGTCTCAGCCGAACTACATGAACTATCTGAACACCATCCCCCTTGGAGATCACGACGTGATAGAACATCAGGTCATTGCTCAGGCCATACCCAACGTGGGTAATCAAGTGGGTAATCAAGTGGTAGGTTGTAGGACGAAGGACTTCATAATCATCGTCCTAGTTGTGGTGATTGTGAAACTCCTTCTGTTCTAGTGTATGATCATGGCATGATAATCTCACCATGTTTGAACTGTGATAACCGTAGCCGTGTGCTTGCAAGCAACCAAACAATGCCCCTTTGTTGAATTGCAGCCGAAGAGCCCAGATTAGATCGAACCAAACAAATGGCTTATGTTTTGTCATCCCATGCGACTAACCCGGCTGCAGGCTACCAAACATGAGCACCAACATGGCTCCCAGCCGTTTTTCCGTGGCCATGCCTTCCAGGGCATGCCTTGGACCCCTAAGAAAACGAGATGGCCATGCAGGCTACCAAACGCGCCCTTAGTAGACGTTATTGTTCAGCGAGAGATTTGATCCATGGAGGAAAAAAGGTGTTGGGCTCCACCACGAAAGCAACCATGCCTTTTTACAGGAGCAAGCGAGGGATGGACTGATGGTTCGTAGTGCATGTGGCTGCTCCAAAAGCTAGTAAAGGGACAGTGACAGACCGATAGCGACGTCGCGCGGAGCGCTTAGAAAGCGACGTTCCTGATCAAGTTAATCAGACGGCGCGCAGGGCGGCTGTAGCGAGGTGTTGCTACAACCAACTGAAGCGTAGCGTGCGCCTTTTTAGTATCCATTAAATCGCAAAAACAAATCCTAATTCCTAAATGATAGTACGTAGTGGTACCTATGGTATAATCAATTTGTTCAGTTTTATTTTCCCATAAACATCTTCATGTTTTTTTGTGTGAACGAGACACATACTACCAGCATTTAGTTGGGGTCATGGGAGGGGGCCAATTCCCCCTCCCTTGTTGGATCTCAGGCCCTAAAACACAACGCGATTGTGGATTTTCTTGTGTGGATTAGCAACGCCACTCTGAATCTTTCTCTCTGTTAAAACTGAAGAACAGACAACACACAGAGAGGACAGTTTTTGCGACGCGCTCAACAACTGCGTCTTTTCTGTTTTTCTCCTTTTATTCAGAGGATTACAACTCGCCCGAGTATCTCGTCCACGATCTGTTTCTTCCGCGCCATCCCACGGACGTGATCGTGGCCGATCGCCTCGCACGCTTCTAGCGAAATAAAACGATCTGGAGACTAATTCTCCTTTTGACTAGGAAACAGCCGCAACGTGAACTCAGCACGTTTCTGGCTCAAACTTATTACAGAGTTTCAGAGAAGTAAAACTAAACGTGACAGGTTCAGTAAACCATCAAGCTTAAATGTCAACATTTCACCCCCTTAAGCTTGATGTCTGAACCTACCTCCTGAATTCCAATCTTCTCCATCAGTGACTGAAAACGGAACCTGGCCAACGGCTTGGTCCGTATGTCTGCTAGCTGCTCCTCCGTTCTCACATGTTCCACTGAAATTTTTCCTTCTTCCACACTGTTTCTCACCAAGTGATAACGCACATCTATGTGCTTGCTCCGTTCATGAAACACTGGGTTTTTGCACAACGAGATGGCAGACTGGTTGTCTATTTTGAGCACTGACTTGCCAGCTTCGCGACCAAGAAGCTCACCAATTAGTCTGCCCAGCCAAATGCCCTGACAGGTAGCAGATGCTGCTGCTACATACTCTGCCTCGCATGATGATTGTGCAACAATTCTCTGTTTCTGTGATGTCCAGCACACCGGACAGTTCCCATAGAAATATAGCACTCCGCTAGTGCTTTTTCGATCATCCACATCACCAGCGTGATCACTGTCACAAAACCCCAGCAGTTGTGGTTTTCCTGTACCTTTCCTGTAACTGCAGCCAAGGTTGATTGTACCTTTTATGTACCTCAATATCTGCTTCACTGCACTCATGTGCTCCTTGGTTGGTCTTTCCATGAACCTGCTGACACCCAACCGAAAAGTTCAGATCAGGTCGTGTGTGCAACAAGTACCTCAAGCTGCCAACTACACTTCTATACTGACACTAGTAGGAAAAGGCTCATGGAAGCCCACTCCCCGGCTTCCGGCTCCCGCTTCTCCTACCTTCTCGAGGGGGACGCGAGTGAAGCGAGCGAGGAGGAAGACTGCCGATCGGAGGTCCCGTTTGAATCGGCAATGGAAGTTCTGGACGAGGAAGAAGATGGAGCCGGCCAACAGGTCGGCTGGACGACGGTGACGAGAAAAGGACGGCGATCCGACGAGGAGCTCCAACAGGAATTCTGGAATGAGATCGGTTTCCCGACACCGGCGTCTCGGACGTGGGAGAGGCGTTCCTCCTCACCATCCTCGGCGGAGACGGTACCGGAGCTGGGGATGCCGAAGAGTTCATCGTCGGGGAAGAAAGCCAAAAGAGCTCGTGGCGGCAGCACCTCGCCGCCGGCGGCGTCCGATGGCTGTTCTGGGCCAGTTCTTGCCGCCAATGCCGGTGGACGGAGGCGAGGTGGACAGCAGCACAGCGGCGGCGCCGCCCGATCCGGCGGAGGCGGATCACGTCGGGGAGGCGGACAAGGAAATTCAAACGGAGCTGACAGCTGGGCCCAGCCCGCAGGTCGATCCTGACCGCCCATCCCCTGGGAACACCTGATCCGTCGATTCGCTGGACTCTGGAAGCCCATCAGCTCGATCGTTTCGTCCCCCAGCGCCGCCATCGCGTCTTCCTCCTGCCCCGTCGTGCCGCCGCTGTCGTCCCCTCCGCTGGTCTCCCCTCCACACCTGCCTGCGCCGCGGCCGCCTACTTGGTCCCTGTTGCGCTCGAAACGCGTCACACGAACACGTCCTCGCGTACCCGCGGTGCCGGGGGAGATACTCCGCAACTCGCCCCGCGGGAGGCCTGCTTCCAGCGCGATACGCAAGACAGCAAGCAGGCACTTTTTAGACCAGACGCCCCAGCCCCTCGGGAAGCCCCGTCTGAGGAAGCCAGCGACGATTGGCTGAACTAAGCCGGACTTGGCCGCTCTTAGCTCGGTTTTCGATACCCGGCGAAATCTAGATGAAGTCGCCGAACAACGGAAGCATGAACAAGGGTTTGAGGAGATAAAAGTAGGTTGTATTGATAGGTTGTCGATTGTTTGCTTTGTTTGCTTAATTTCAATCGGCCGTCACCTCTCACATATATATGAGGCGGCTGGACTTCCCGTACAAGTAATGAACTTCTACAAGGCTTACAAATCATAGTCTAAGTCGAATCCATCTCTAAAATAGGCAACTTCTTGGCCAGCAACATTGGCTTCAAACTTGCTGGCTACTTTTGGAAAGTTGCCTTTTTTCCTTTCGTATTGGCTTCAAACTTGCCTTCTTCCTTAGAGACAAGATATCTTGATCGGCTTCGTATTAGACCTGGACTTCAGCATCTGTCTGGCTTCTTTTAGAAAGTTGCCTCCCATTTTCCAGCCTTGATCTTGGAAAGTTGTCTTCTCTTTTTCCGCCTTGATCTTGACCTTGAAAGTTGTCTTCTATTTTTCTGCCTTGATCGGTGGAAAGTTGACTTGCCGGCTTGTATTGACAAAGTTGGTTTCTTTATGCCGCCTTGTCTTGACAATGTTGACTTCTTTTCTGCCGCCTTGTCTTGACAACATTGACTTCCTTTTTGCCACCTTAAAGTTGGCTTTGCCACCTTGCTTTGACAAAGTTGGCTATGTCTTCAGGCAACTTTGCACTCCCGAATCCAGCTTCCGCCTTGTTCCAGTTGCCGGATTATTGGCTGCCTTCTTCCGGCCGTCTTTTCCTGGAAAGTTTCCCAGATCACCATTTTAGCCTTCTTTGCTGCCTTCTTTAAGCCGCCAAATCTTTTGAACCTGAAACTGGCAATCTGCCAAAAACGGGTGCTAACATATGCCCCCCTGTTTTCTAGTAGAGCTTGCGTACTAGAAAATATTCAATGTAGAAGTTTTTGTCTAAGGGCGATGCTTAAGCTCATCGGCCATATGCTAAGGGCGATATATGTATATCGGCCATACGTGCAACTCATGCAGTTTGCCACACGCTCGGGTGGAATTTCTTCAAGTATTTCCCATTGATAGCTCGAGGCAACATGCTGCCTTCCAATGTCTCCACCAGATAAGAGTTGCCGGGTACTATTCTCGCGACTCGCAGCGGCCCTTCCCAGTTTGGGGACCATTTGCCAAATTTCCGGCTTCTGGAGCCAACTGGCAATATAACTTTCCAGACCAAGTCGCCAATTTGAAAGTCTTTCAGCCGGACCTTCTTATTGTAAGTTTTTGCCACCCGCAACTTTTCCTTCTCGATTTCTCTCAAGGCAATAACACGCTTGTCGGCTACTTCATCAACATTGTCCATCATCAAGCTGCAGTAGTCTTCAGCCGACAAGTCATCTTGCTTAGCAAACCTCAAGGCAGCCAGATTCACTTCTACTGGCAAAACGGCTTCTTGCCCATATACCAACTCAAAAGGAGTTGCCTTTGTTGCTCCATGCCTTGAGATCCTGTGAGCCCACAATGCTTCGGACAGTACTTCATGCCACCTCCTTGGATGGTCCTGTACCTTCTTCTTGATCAGCTTGATCAAGATTTTATTGCTTGACTCGGCTTGTCCGTTGGCTTGTGCATAGTAGGGAGATGAACTGAGCATCTTGATTCCAAGTGATTCGGCAAATTGCTTCACCTCCTTAGCCATGAAGGAAGTACCTTGATCTGTGGTAAGAGTCTGCGGAATGCCGAATCGATGGATGATATGTTCTGTAATAAACTGGATCACCTCCTTGTGGGTCATGTTTCTGAGAGGTACTGCTTCAGACCACTTGGTGAAATAATCAGTAGCACCAATACGAACCGATGCCCCTTGGATGAAGGCGGATGGATCATGCCGACAAAGTCAAGCGCCCAACCCCGGAAAGGCCACGGTTTTATAATTGGATTAAGAGGTGAAGCTGGCACCAACTGAATATCTCCAAACTTCTGGCAGGTTTCGCATCCCTGTAATATCTGAAGCAGTCATTGATCATTGTCGGCCAATAAAAACCTGCTCGCCTGAGCATCCACTTCATCTTGTGGGCCGACTGATGTGTTCCACATAAACCATCATGTACCTCTCCCATGGCAACTCTAGCTTCGTCTTCATTCAAGCACTTTAGAAGAAGACCATCAGCTGTTCGGCGATATAAGGCGGCATCCACCAATGTATACTTGAGAGATAACGCCGAACTGCTCTGTCGTTTTTCGACTTGGATCTTGTAAATAGTCAATATAAGGTTGTCTCCAGTCGTCCGCCAAGTTGTCATTTGCCCTTTTAGCCGGATCCAACAAGCCGGCCTCTTGTTTGGCTTCCTCCAGTTGGCGACATTTGACTCTCCTGTAGCCGGCTCCAACAAGCCGGCTTTTTGTTTGGCTTCCTCCAAGTTGGCAACATTATTGTGGCTGTTCCCTGATGAAGAACATCCACGACTGACGTGATAGCCGGATGCCTGTTGCGCCAACTCATTGGCAAGCCAATTGTCTTGCCTAGGAACATAGATATGTGGAAATAATCCAACGTTGAAATCATATCCAGGCATCTGTCAAGGTACATGTTGAGGATCCGCTGTTGCATTGACAAATCTTGGCCACTTGCTGGACAATAAGCAACGAATCTCCATATGCCTCGACATGAGTTACCCCTGCGTCCACCAATATTTCTAGCCCGAATAGAAGTGCTTCGTATTCGGCTTCATTGTTAGTGCATAAATAGTCAAGACGACAAGAGGCTTCAAAAACAGTACCGTGTGGTGAGATGTACACAATGCCAACTCCTTGTCCGCTGCTGCAGACTGAGCCGTCAAAATAAAGCTTCCACGGTACAGCCGACACAATATTTAAGCCGGCTTCTTCCTCCAGGTCAATCCGATGTTCAACAATAAAGTCAGCTACAATTTGGCCTTTCATAGATTTTAGTGGTTCATAAGCCAAATCATATTCAATCAACCCGTACGCCCACTTGCCGATTCGTCCACTGAGAATCGGCCTTTGTATCATGTGTTTGAGAACATCGGTCTGACCAAAGACTTTGCATTCACTGGACAGCAGATAATGGCGCAATTTGGTGCAGGCAAAGTAAAGAGACAAACACAACCTTTCTACAAAGCTGTACCTTGACTCGGCATCCAGCAAACGTCTACTCAGATATGTGATGACGTACTCTTGTCCTTCGGCTTCCTGAGTTAAGGCAGCTCCGATCACTTTGTCCTCAGCAGCAATATAAAGCCGGAAAGGTTGACCATGAGCCGGCTTCCTGAGAACTGGAGGAGTAGACAGGCAAGTTTTTATCTTGTCAAACGCCTCTTGCTGCTTTGCCCCCCAGGTGAATTCATCATCGTTCTTGAGCCGAAGGATCTGTGTAAATGCATCAACTTTTCCAGACAAGTTAGCAATGAATCTTCTCAAATAGTTTACCTTGCCCAGAAACTTCTGCATGTCTTTTTGCAACCCGGCGCCTGTATTTCTGGATGGCTTCAATCTTTGCCGGATCAACTTCTATGCCATGTTCATGTATGATAAAACCAAGGAACTCCCAGCCGACACGCCAAAGGCACACTTCAAAGGATTCATCTTGAGCCCGTACTTCCTCATTCTTTCAAACGCCAGCCGCAAGTCGGCCAAGTGATTTGACTCGCCGTCCGACTTAACCACCACGTCGTCAATATATACCTCCAGTACGACTCCCAGAAGATCATGGAATATCAGGTTCATCGCTCTTTGATAGGTGGCTCCGGCATTCTTCAATCCAAAAGTCATCACGGTCCATTCGAACAAGCCAACAAAGCCTGGGCAGCGAAACGCCGTCTTAGCCGAATCTTCTTCGGCCATAAATATTTGGTTGTAACCTGCGTTGCCATCCAAGAAGCTGATAACTTTGTGACCTGAGGCTTCGTTGATAAGCATGTCGGCTATTGGCATAGGGTACTCATCCTTTGGCGTGGCTCGATTCAAATCCCTGAAATCAATACACGCCCTGATCTTGTCGGATCCTTTCTTTTCGACCGGCACAATGTTGGATAACCATTCGGCATACTTACAGGGCCGAATAAAGTTGGCTTTCAAAAGCCGGTCTATTTCCGCCTTTATCCGATCATAGATTAGTGGATTAAATTTGCGAGCCGGCTGCTTGTATGGTCTGAAGCCGGCTTTGATAGGCAACCGATGTTCGACCAACTCTCGGCTTAACCCAGGCATCTCGTGGTATTCCCATGCAAAGCAATCCACGTATTCTTTGACTAGCGCGATTAATTCAGACTTATAATCGGCCGCCAACTTTTGCTTTACAAATGTCGGTCTAGGGACAGTGCCATCCCCAATGTCAACTTCTTCCAGCAAGTCAGCCGATGTAAAGCCTTGTCCCAACTTATCCATGTCGTCTGGTTCTTCAATTGCTTCGTACATATCGTTCCTTTCGGCCCGATACTTGCCCAGACGCTTCTGCAGCCACTCGTCGTTTTGATCCATCTACTTGAGGCAGCCGATTACCACCAATCGGCTTTAGAGATACTGGCACGAATCCGTCCCTGGTAGCACTCAGGAAGTCGAACCCGGATAGATCACGCCCAGAAAGGCATGTGACATTAGAATGTTGCCAGTCAACAATCGACTCGGCTAATGCAATGCACGCCGATTCGTCAGCATGGATGACTTCAACTTCGTCGTCAACCCATTGTACGAGTTGCTGGTGCATAGTAGACGGAACACACTGGTTGGCATGAAGCCAATCTCGTCCCAGCAGCACATTGTAGTTTCCCTGCACCTCAGCAACAAAGAAGGCGGTAGCCAAAGTCTTGCTTCCTACTGTGAGCTCCAAGCTGATAACGCCTTTGGCTTCTACTCCTTCTCCTCCTTCGAACCCATTTAACACCATGTTCGTCTTCATCAGGTCGCCATCATCTAGTTGTAGCTTCTTGAAGACAGAATATGGCATCAAGTTTACCACAGCGCCGCCATCCACCATCATCCTGGTGACCGGCTTGCCATCAATGTGTCCTCTGACGTACAGAGGCTTGAGGTGTTTCACCGGCTTGTCAGGTTTTTCGAAGACAACATTTTTGGGTCCAAAGTTGATTTGCGCAACCTCGCCTTCTTCTCGACAGCACGGAACTCAGCCGGCAAGTAGTACACCATGTTGATATCCACGCCCGTTCGAGCCGGCGATTCTTCATAATCAGCAGATCTTCATCTGTCAAATTGCCTGACTCATCCATTACCGACTCTGACATTGCTGGTTCTTCTTCTGCTTTTTCTCCATTGCGAGGTCTCACTTGCCGGCTTCTCTGTAGCCGGATCTTGAATTGCCAGCTCCTTTGCCAAACTTGCCATCGCCAAGTCTGCTGCTTCGACTTCGTCAGCCCATGAAGAATAGGTGATAGCCGGCGTAGCTGCCGGCTCTATTTCACTATCGACAGCAGGACTCATGGTAGTTGGTGCGGAAGCCGCCATAAGGACTGGCCTAGGAATCCACTTTTGCGCCGGCAACATTGGTCGCTCAGCATTGAATTTGACGTCCCTAGATCGCTCAGCTCCTTCTTCTGCCTTCTCCCGGTTCCTTGCCCTTTGCAGTTTCCGCTTTTGTGTCTTGTTATACCTGGCGGGCACCACTTTGGCTGAGTATATTTTGGATCCCGGGGTTGAGCTGCGGCTTGACTGGAGCTAGCTTCATGATCATTGGTTGTTGGCTTTGGCGCGATAGCAAGTATCGGCTCACTGTTTGCCGGCTCTGTAACCGGGTCCTTCAACTTTAGCACATGAGTTCCAACAACCAATAAGTTGTCTGAGACTAATCCGCCTTCTGGCTCCGCCTTTTTAGACCTTGCGCCTTGATCCGCCAATATGACGAGTCCCGGGATACACAAGCCGACTTTGCACGGATTGCCGGGTTGCCCTGCGTTTGACTCGTCAGCCGGCCTCTGATGCCGGCTACTTTCCTCCGCGGATGGTGACCTTGGTCGTTTCCCATACTGCCACTGGCGCGACCTCGACCCGGCCTGGCGCACGTACTTGTTCAGCAGCATGTCAAAAGTTGGCTTTGTCTTCCTTGGTCTATATTCAACCTGGTTTGTCTTCCATCTGCCAACTTCTGGGCTCTTGGGCTTGATAAATCTGGCGGCAACTTGTCTGAACGTGGTCCTTGCCCCCCGAGTGCAGGGTTATTGACGGTAATCTTGATGACTCGCCTCCATCGGGTTGCCGGCTCACTGTAACTTGTCTTCCTGCCGCCTTGCTGCTGGCTACTTCCTGGGTTCACCAACAACAATTAGATTTATTAGCGGCTTCGGCGCCTCTGGCCGAAGAAGAACTTCTTTCCCTCCAAGTCTAGCGCGTTTATTGGAAACGGCTGTGTGTCAATTGCCATGCCGGCAAAGCTCAATCGTCCGTCATTGAGGGCCGATTGGATCTGTTTACGAAAGACATTGCAATCATTAGTAGCATGAGAGAAAGAATTGTGATACTTGCAATAAGCCCGCCGCCTTAATTCATCAGGCGATGGTATAACATGATTGATCCTTATCACTTTATCCTTTAACAAGGCATCAAATATTCTATCACACTTGCCTACGTCAAAGCTGCATTTTATTTGTCATCCCGATTTTTACGAATCGGCTTTAGATCATCACACATGTAAGGTTTGGCCTTGCTGGGCCAAACAAACTCAGCAGAATAAACATCGGCTTCATCACCGGAGTCGGCATTTTTCAACAATATTAAGCCGGCTCCTGCTCATCCGATGCGAGTCTTTTGACTCATTGACCCGGCTCTCTTGAGCCAAGCTCTCTCCTGGACTTGGCCAACAGACAAGAATTCATGTCCTTCTAACCTCTCTTTCAGGTAGGACCTTAGCCCATTGAAAACCAAGTCAGCCATGTCTCTTTCAGTTATCACCAAGCTATAACATCGGTTTCTAGTGTTTCTAAACCTTTGACGTAATCGGATACCGATTCATCCTGCTTTTGCCTAACCGATGTAAGGTGGGACAACTTTAGCTCTATTTCGCCGGCAAAGAAGTGTTCATGAAACTTTTGCTCAAATGAAACCAGTATGTATAGAATTAGGAGCTAAAGCCGAAAACCAAGAAAACGCAATGCCGGTTAAAGATAATGAGAACAGCGAACTTTAATATGATCATGATTAGCTTCGCCTAATTGAGCCAAGTACTGACTAATATGTTCCCATGTTGTCTTACTATCCACCCCATTAAATTTGGCAAATTCAGGGACTCTATAACCAGGTGGATAAGGTTGCAGATCAAAATAATCGGGGTAAGGCTTAGTGTAAGTTCTATGTTTTGGCATCACCCCGAGTTTGTCAAAAGCTATCTGGTCCAATCTTCTCCTGAATTCGGCTAAGGAATCGTCCATAATGGCCGATTGAGCCGGCACGAGAGAAGAATTGGCGGCAGGGCCAGCTTGCACCCAAGTAGCCGAATTTTGATTCGGCATTGACTCATGACCCAAAATCCGCCTTGTTTGACCCGGCTGGCTTGCCGGATTAGGCAGACTCTGGATAGGAGTTGGACATGGCAGTGTAGGCACAAGTTGGTTTTCCCTGCTTTGACCGATCGGCTGTTTGTCCGATGGTTGATCATGGAGCGTGTTTTTCTTAGCCTTTTCATGTTCTAGCATAAATCGTAAACATTGGCAGTACCTTGCGAAACATGAAATTGAATTTCGGCTATTTGTTCAGAGGAAAAAAGGCTATTGCTTACAGCGGGTTTGTCAACGTTGACGTCCAGGGGCACGAATTCCGGCTCCTTGATCGGCGAGATGACTCCTTGCCGATCTACCTTGAAGCTGGCTAAGTACAGCTCTGGTCTTCTTGTCCCGCTTGGCTCGCAGCGCCTCGAACTCCTCATCTCTTTTCTTCTTCCACGCCTCCAGACCTTGGCGTTGTTCTTCCGACAACTTCTCGAGAGTTGGCTTGATGATGTTGTCAGCGTTGATGCCGGCAGCGTCGGTCTTGGAACTGGTCATTGCTGTCCAATTTTCAGATCGAATCGTCCCCAGCGGAGTCGCCAAAAAGTGTGTTGCGCTCGAAACGCGTCACACGAACACGTCCTCGTGTACCCGCGGTGCCGGGGGAGATACTCCGCAACTCGCCCCGCGGGAGGCCTGCTTCCAGCGCGATACGCAAGACAGCAAGCAGGCGCTTTTTAGACCAGACGCCCCAGCCCCTCGGGAAGCCCCGTCTGAGGAAGCCGGCGACGATTGGCTGAACTAAGCCGGACTTGGCCGCTCTTAGCTCGGTTTTCGATACCCGGCGAAATCTAGATGAAGTCGCCGAACAACGGAAGCATGAACAAGGGTTTGAGGAGATAAAAGTAGGTTGTATTGATAGGTTGTCGATTGTTTGCTTTGTTTGCTTAATTTCAATCGGCCGTCACCTCTCACATATATATGAGGCGGCTGGACTTCCCGTACAAGTAATGACTTCTACAAGGCTTACAAATCATAGTCTAAGTCGAATCCATCTCTAAAATAGGCAACTTCTTGGCCGGCAACATTGGCTTCAAACTTGCTGGCTACTTTTGGAAAGTTGCCTTTTTTCCTTTCGTATTGGCTTCAAACTTGCCTTCTTCCTTAGAGACAAGATATCTTGATCGGCTTCGTATTAGACCTGGACTTCAGCATCTGTCCGGCTTCTTTTAGAAAGTTGCCTCCCATTTTCCAGCCTTGATCTTGGAAAGTTGTCTTCTCTTTTTTCGCCTTGATCTTGACCTTGAAAGTTGTCTTCTATTTTTCTGCCTTGATCGGTGGAAAGTTGACTTGCCGGCATGTATTGACAAAGTTGGCTTCTTTATGCCGCCTTGTCTTGACGATGTTGACTTCTTTTCTGCCGCCTTGTCTTGACAACATTGACTTCCTTTTTGCCACCTTAAAGTTGGCTTTGCCACCTTGCTTTGACAAAGTTGGCTATGTCTTCAGGCAACTTTGCACTCCCGAATCCAGCTTCCGCCTTGTTCCAGTTGCCGGATTATTGGCTGCCTTCTTCCAGCCGTCTTTTCCTGGAAAGTTTCCCAGATCACCATTTTAGCCTTCTTTGCTGCCTTCTTTAAGCCGCCAAATCTTCTTTGAACCTAAAACTGGCAATCTGCCAAAAACGGTGCTAACAGTCCCCGCGCCCCCTCTCACGCTCGTTCGCCGAGGTCGCGGCGTCGCCACCGGTGGTCATGGCTGGGCAAGGCGGCTCGGGGGGACAGCAGGGTCGTGGCTCTCAAGGATCGAACCTGCCCCGCGCCCAGCTGCCCCTGACCAGTCCGCCGATGCTCTTCGGCCATCTCGCTGGTCCGGGTACGGGGGTGGCAATGGCAAGCGCGGCGGCCTCGGTGCATCCTCCAGGGAGGAACATCGGGCCTGTGCGCGCTGCAGCGGCACTGGCAGCCGCGCCGGCGGTGCGCCCCGTGGTGGTTCCCGTAGCGCCGGCTCCAGCTGCGCCACTGGTGATCAACCCGACGGCTGTCACGACGGTGTCGTTCGTCGTAGGCACGACTGTTCCTAAAAAGAAAAGCAAAAAGAAAAAGAAGCCGACGCCCAATGCTGCTGCGGAGTCAAGTCTGGCCAATGCCGGGGCTGGGGCTGCTTCACCAGCCACGGCTGCCCCGGTGGATGCTAATGCGGCCGCTGCGGTGACTAATGCGGCGAAAAGGAAGCGATGCGCTACTTGTCAGATTGACTCCCACAGCACAAAGGAGTGTTCTATTGATAGGTACTGCTACTTCTGCGACAGGGTGGTGCACCCGACGCTCCGGTGCCCAATCCTCAGGGTGCCGAAGCCATATGCTGGGATGGCGGGCATCGGATGTGAGGACACTATGTTCAGCGACTTGCCGGACGGTGTATTTCGACCGCAGCTGGCTTCTAGTACCACCCAGTGGCTATGGGGACGGTGACTGGGGATCCAGTGTCGGCAGAAGTGGTTCAGTCTATGCTAGCTCGCTATTGTCCGTTGCAGACTGCATGGCGCTGGGAGGCCATTCCGCACACTAAATACAAGGATGACTCTTACTTGGTCAATTTTCCTTCTACGGCGGATTTGGAGAGGATGAATGGGTCCAAACTTGGGGTGCCAAAACAGAATACGGTGATTTCCATCGACATATGGAAGCCGGAGGATGTTGAGCCTACAGCGGAATTGACTCCAACTTGGGTGCATGTGGCTGGGGTGCCAAACTCAGCGCATCATTTTCTGGGTCTTTGGGTTGTGGGAACTCTCATTGGAAAGACCTTGGATGTAGACTTATTGGCTCTCCGGCGTCATAATGTGGCTAGGATCTTGGTGGCCATCCGCAACCCCAATCTGTTCGAGACTAGAGAGGTGAAATCCGATGCCTTCCTGCTACTTAAGGGGTACTCCTTTTGGTTCACCAAGGAGGCGACGGACTATGTCGCTGATCCATACTTTTTGCCCTTCATATGGAAACGGAATGAGAAGGACGATGATGCAAAGGGCCTAGAGGAGAAGGCCACAGATGAGACTCCAATGGCCGAGCCACCCAACACCACAGATGGAGACACTAACATGCCTCAAGCTAATGTTTCAGGGCCTGGAGGTGCGACATTGGGGTTGATGGCGGAGGCGGGAGGGGCACCGATCATGGCGGTGACTCCGTTCAACAAGAACCCGCAAACACCGCGGGGAAAGGAGATTGTGGCGCAGCAGTTTGAGTCAACAAATAATCAGAATGATGCTGGTGCGATGGTTCTGGACATGGAGAGCGATTCTGGGAGCTGCAGCGTTCAGGCATTGTCTCGGGCCAGTGAGCTGGGCTACTCACTGTTGCCCGGGGCGAAGGACTGTGGCGCTGGCCTGGCTTGCCCGCAGGCTGCGGCTGTTGGGCTCGGGAATCCAGCCCAAGACGAGGCGGGCAGGCCACCCCCTGCCGGGCCGGGTGCGCCTGCTGGCTCCCTGCCGCCCATGGCGGGCGAGGTGGCGCAGGCTACGTTGCCGGGCCAAGCAGCTGGCCCACCTGCTGCTGGCGATGGGCTGCAAGCGGGGCCGCAGATCGCTGCTGCTGTCGATGCAGTTGCTGTCCTCTCGCCGGACGTGCAGCTACACTCGACCGTGACCACGCAGCAGGTCGTCTCCCCGGTACCTACTGCTACATCGGAGGCGCCGAAAAGCTACTCGACATAGGTGGAGGGTTCCACTTCACCATCACCCTCCCCTGTGCCGACACCGCTGAGGAGGAGCGACAGGCACGTCGTGGTCGTGGACGGGTCATCCGCCACGGATGAGGACTCCATGGCGAGGGCGATGAGGCGCAAGGCGGTGCAAAACCTGGACACCAATGGTATGCACCAATCCCCAAAGTCATTCCTTCCATTTTCAAATTCAAGTATTTCTGATAAATTGAGCAGGGTAGGTTTCTCTTTGGGTAGTAATGTTGAAAAAATTGCTATGTCGACTAATGCACTAAGACGATTGGAATATGACCGGTTAACTGTCACACCAAAAGTCTCGTGCAAGTCGGATACTACTCACATGGATGAGGAGGAGCAACATGACACAATTGATGTCCAGCTCCTCTCACATCTAGTGGGCGATGTATCGGAGGGTGGTTTAGACGAGGCGGTGCTTAGCTCATTATATGATCTCAAAGCATCTGACCGCAAGTCCAAAGCTGACTCCAATAAGAAAAAAATAACACGCCACGGAAAAAGGCGAAGTTCTCCATATCTCCAATTGTTTCCCAATGAATGGCTTCTTCAAGAACAGCAGAGGTCTTCGTGACTTGGCTAAACATGCTAGTATTGCTGATGCTATTCGGGATCATCGTTTGGATTTTGTGGGAATTTCCGAGACGGGTAAACGGGACTACTCAGCGAGCCTACTCAACCGCTTGTCGGGTGGGGTAGAGTTCACTTGGAGTTCTCGTCCGCCACGTGGTTGGTCTGGGGGCATTTTAGTAGGCGTCAGAACAGAGACCATGGATGTATTGGCTAGTTCAGAAGGTGACTTTCATATTAAGGTTCACATCCGTAACAAGGCTGACAACTTCACATGGACTCTAGTCGCTGTATATGGTGCTGCCCAAGATGAGCATAAACCTGCTTTTCTCAGAGAGTTGGTGAACCTAGCAAAAGATAACCCATATCCTATAATTATAGGGGGTGATTTTAACTTGCTTAGGTTTCCACATGAGATGAGTAGAGGCAGATTTGACAACAGATGGCCTCTCTTATTCAATGTTGTTATTGACAGCCTTAGTTTAAGAGAAGTCTCTATGGTTGGGAGGCAATTTACTTGGGCTAATAGCCTCCCAGAGCCAACATACGAGAAGCTGGACCGTGTATTGATGGATTCGGATTGGGAAATAAAATACCCACTGGTCTCGGTACGGGTCCTCGAACGTATAGAGGCTTTGTCAGATCATGCTCCCATACTCCTAACCACGGGAACACCTAACCCATTGTGCAAACGACAATTCAAATTTGAATTGGGCTGGCTGCATAGGGATGGGTTTTTCGATATGGTAAAGAGGGTGTGGGAAAGGCCGGTACCTGGTCTAACTCCAATCCAAAGGTGGAACAACAAAATAAGCGCATTGCGCAAACACCTGAATGGATGGGCGAGACATATGGTTGGCCAATTAAAAAACGAAAAGCTCCGGTTGTCATCTATTATAGATGAACTTGAGGCTGCTGCGGAAGTTAGACCCCTATCATCGCAAGAGATCGACTTAAAAAATTGTTCAAACACTGAGATGGCGGGTCTTCTTCGTGAAGAGGAGCTCAAATGGTACCAACGATCAAAGGCCCAATTTATTCTGGAGGGAGATGCGAATACGAGATACTTTCATAGTCTTGCTAATGGAAGACATAGAAAGAAACTCATTCACTCCTTAAACCAGGAGGAGGGTACGATTGAAGGCCATGAGCAGTTGAAATCCTACATCACGAAGTACTATAAAAATCTATTTGGAGAGCCGGACGTAGATAATTTCTCGCTGGACGAAACCCAAACAGATGATATCCCGCAGGTTTCCAATGAGGAAAACGCCCATCTGACCGCTCCTTTCTCTATGGAGGAGGTCAAGAAGGCGGTATTCCAAATGGAACACAACAAAGCACCGGGTCCGGATGGCTTCCCCACAGAGTTTTATCAAACTTTCTGGGACATAATCCAAGCGGACTTGCTCGCGATGTTTCAGGATTTACATGCTGGACATCTTGAGTTGTTTCGCCTAAATTTCGGTGAGATAATTTTGTTGCCAAAGGTTAATGGAGCAGAAAGGATTCAGCAATATAGACCTATCTGTCTTCTTAACGTTAGCTTCAAGATTTTCACTAAAACCGCTACTATTAGGCTTAACTCGGTGGCTGATCATGTTGTGAGGCCCACTCAGACGGCGTTTATGCAAGGTCGCAATATCCTTGATGGAGTTGTGATCTTACATGAAACAGTTCATGAGATGCATCGGAAAAAACTCAATGGAGTCATCCTAAAAATTGACTTCGAAAAAGCGTATGATAAAGTCAAGTGGTCTTTCTTGCAACAAACACTCAGAATGAAAGGTTTTTCAGCTGAGTGGCGCGCAATGATTCATAATTTCATTTCCGGAGGAAGTGTCGCCATCAAAGTCAATGACGATGTTGGTAGAAACTTCCAGACGAAAAAGGGATTACGACAAGGCGATCCATTATCACCTATATTGTTTAATATAGTTGCTGATATGTTAGCGATAATCATTGAGCGGGCAAAATCCGATGGGCAAATTGTTGGCGTGGTACCGCATCTAGTTGATGGCGGATTATCCATTCTACAATACGCTGATGATACAATTCTTTTTATGGAACATGATATGGAGAAGGCGAGAAATCTGAAATTAATATTATCAGCGTTCGAGCAACTTTCCGGTCTAAAAATCAACTTCCATAAAAGTGAAGTGTTTTGTTTTGGCGACGCCCAAGAGGAGGTTTCCCAATATACCGAATTGTTTGGCTGTGGGCTCGGCCAGTTTCCAATTAACTATCTTGGCATCCCAATTCACTTTAAGAGGCTAACGATAGCTCAATGGAAACATGTTGAGGAACGACTACAAAAAAGGCTAAGTAGCTGGAAAGGAAAACTATTATCCTTAGGGGGAAGATTGGTACTCATAAATTCAGTCCTCACTAATATGGTACTGTATATGATATCTTTCTTTCAACTACCAAAGGGAGTCTTGCATCGATTGGATTACTTTCGATCCAGATTTTTTGGCAAGGGGATAGTGAGAAGAAGAAATACCGACTGGCAAAATGGGATGTAGTGTGCCGCCCTAAGGACCATGGTGGTCTTGGGATTCATGACCTTCAGGTCAAGAATAGAGCTCTTCTTGGTAAGTGGCTTTTTAAGCTACTGACGGAAGAGGGGGTGTGGCAAACCCTCCTTAGGAAGAAGTACATAGGCTCAAGTGCGATATCACAGGTTTCTTGGAAATCCGGTGATTCCCATTTCTGGGCGGGTCTAATGGCGACGAAGAAATTCTTCTTCCCATATGGCTCCTTCTCTATTAAGGATGGGTCTGAGATAAGGTTCTGGGAGGATACATGGTTGGGTACTACCCCACTCCGAGAACAATATCCAGCGCTATATGGTATAGTCCAAGGACGTCACAAGAGCGATACACTTGCTCAAGTATTGGTTGATAATCAACCCACTGTGACGTTTCGTAGAGATCTTGTTGGACCCAGGCTGGCATCTTGGCATGAGTTGCTCCAGCGACTCGATTCTGTCAATTTGTCTCAAGGGACCGATGAGTTTCGGTGGAATTTACGCAAGTGCGGCAAATTCTCCGTGGACTCTATGTATACCGCACTCGTTCAGCCGGATGTGCCAGTTAATAATAATAAGAAAATCTGGAAGATGAAGATTCCACTTAAAAACAAAGTTTTCGCGTGGTATCTTCATCGAGGTGTAATTCTTACAAAAGACAACCTTGCAAAACGCAATTGGCATGGGAGTAAACAGTGTGTTTTCTGTCATAAAGACGAGACAATCAAACACCTGTTCTTTGAGTGCAAGTTTGCTAGTTCTATATGGTCCATCATCCAAATAGGTTCTACTATTTATCCACCTACAAGCATTGCTAATATTTTTGGCAACTGGCTGAATGGAGTGGATAATAGGTTTAAACAACTTATTAGGGTGGCAGCGCTTGCCGTAATATGGTCGCTTTAGCTATGTAGAAATGACAAGGTTTTCTCTGATAAAAATTGCTCTCTCATGCAGGTTATCTACCGGACTACTGCTACACTCCGTTCGTGGTCTCAGTTGCAACGTGTGGGGCATCGAGACCTGTTTATGGAGGTCTGCACAAGACTGGAGGATACGGCGAGAGACTTTTTATCCCTACATGGATGGCAGTATAATTTGCGGATCGGACCTCCAACACCATAGGCGCTTTTACAGTTTCTCATTTTGATATGTAACTCGCCTTGTTATTCTTTTGCTAGTACTTCAGACTTTTTGGCTGCGTGCATCTTAGTTATGCAGAGGCTAGGTGTAATGATTAAACTCTTTTAAGTAATAAAGACTCCCTTTTATCTAAAAAAAAGTAGGAAAAGGCCTATCAGTGGCGCACCAAAAAACAATTCTGTGGCGCACCCCCCGTGCGACACAAAATCCTCGCCACTATTTTTTTTCTGTGGCGCACGGGCTTGGTGCGCCACAGAATTCTCACATTTCTGTGGCGCACCCAAAGCACGTGGGACACAGAATTCTCAAAAAAATAAAAAATGCAAAAAAAATACAAAAAAGTTTCGAAAAATCAGAAAAATCAAAAAATGAAATTATATGAAAATTCCTAATTATTTGATTTTTTTAGATTTTTTGAACTGAAATACCTTCCCGCTAGGTCACTCATCCTCAAATTGCTTCAACCTAGCACGCTTAACTTCTAAGTTCCACCCAGACCAGCTACCCTTGTGCTACTCAAGTTCTTATTGATATATATATATCATATGAACCCTCTTAAGTCTTGTATGTGTATATGTGTGCTATGTGTATTTTAAAATTTCAAATTTTTTAAAAACTTCTAAAGTTTCAAAAGGAGATTCAAAAGTTTCAGGAAATCCAAAAAACCTCAAATAAATCAAAAAATTGAGGTTTTTTACATCTCTTGCATGCCTACCCACCCACCCCCTGTGGATCGCCTTTTTAGACTTGCAGCAAGTAAAAGAAAATTATAAAAAAATCAATAAATAAAATCCTTTGACATGTAGTTAGGTTTGAGTGTCTAGTAGGTATAGAAATTTTGAAATATGAAGTTTGACCTTTTCTGCAAAAAACAGAAAAAAAAAACTTGTAACGGCCACAACTTTTGCATACGATGTCGAAAAAACGCGTTTAATATATCAAAAAAAACTAGAGAAAAATCCGAGTTCGATTTCATCCGGGTTTACCCAATCAGCAATTCTCAGATTCTCCAAATTTCAAAAGAAAAAAAGTTATTTCAAACAGACGATTTTTTCCTACAAAATCAAAAAAATTCAAATTTTCAAAAAATTAAAAAATTCATATAGCTACACCTACATATGTACTACTTGATCATAAGCAGAGATTGTGGAGTTATATGAAAACGAATCATTTATGCAATTTAAGTTCCTGAAAGACATCATCATCCTTGATCCGCAGAGCCAGGCGCAGGCCGCCCGCAAGGGCCTGTGGGCGTCGAAGAAGCCACAGGAACCTTGGGAGTACAGGAAGGCGAAGCGCAATGGCGGTGCATGATCGATCGACAGGCTCCTTCACATGTTGTACCGTTAATTGTGTGTTTGTATGTTGTAACCATGGACGGCTAATTGATTCATAGCCTGCACTGCAGACTCGTAACCCAGAGCAGCACTTGCACTACTGTTCATAGCTTGGACCAAATATGACGTGGCCAATGCAGTGGTCATCCTCTATTGGCTTAATTGGGATTGTTATCCAATAAACCGATGTACAATTAAGTGATGCTCAAATCAACGACCCAAATACTTGTAATTTGTTACTTCTGTAGTGCAGAAAATTGCCTAAATATGCCAATGATTGACCACAACATACGAGTTCAATCTCACAACATAAGACGCATCACAACTAAGATGACACTAAAGATGGAAGTAACTTAAATTGTTTCACTTGGTTTAGATTAGAAGTGTAGGGCGGTTTAATTATACGAGTCCTTCCTGACATACCACGTGTCTTGTTTGGATTGGTCCACACACTCTCCTCTGCTTGGCCCAGTAGTCGCCATGTTGTTGCTCCAGATGGCATATATAGTAGACTCCAAGCGTTGTTGTACCATTGGTACATGTGCCGTGATTTCCAAATGCCTTGTGGAGGTAGGACATCCTGCCGCAATTCACATGATGTCACGCTAGACGACAACATTGTCGCCATCTGACCGTTCTAAGATGACAATCATCGGTATGGCACACACGCCACTTTTTCGGTAAGAGGAGAACCATGCATGACATTTTGGTTTGTCACGACAATCCAGGCCGTACGGGCCTAGGGACCTATCGGGCAGCCAAACCCCGTCACAGAAGCACGACGTTCCCTTAAAACCGTCTTCTGATCCAATGTGACGTGAGATTACCGATGATCCACGGATCCTTCGTAATTGCGCGATTACGACGAAAAAGTGAAATTTTACCACGGGCCAAAACCGTGAGTGAAAATAAGAGATGTTGTAGTGTATGTTTGATTTATTGTGTAGGATTTTGTATTATGGTTTGTATTTGCTGACATAACATGAGTTCTTTTTTGCTTTACATTAGTTTTTAGTACCCAATAGTAAATCGAATAAAAGCTATGGTAAAGGATACTGGTGGTAGCTATGGTATAGTCAATTTGTGCATTTTTTCTTTTCCCATACTCAACTTTGCACTTAATTCTTTGTGATATGTCAATGTTACGATAGTATATCATGTGAGTTATGATGGTTAAATAATTCGTAAGTGTAGGTTTGGGTTCACTAGCTTTCTCCAACATCGACGTGATGATCCAAATTATTGGTAATGCTAAGTCGTAGACAACTACCATCATTTATTTAGGGCCATGGGAGGGGGACCAATGCCCCCTCACCCAACACATTAAGGATATAAGAAAAAAAATCAGTTTTTGTTGTACAACAGCAATAATAATCGAATGCAACTAAGTGTATAACACAGGTAGAGAAAACACTAGATACAACAACACAATACAATGTACCAATCATTGTGCTCTTCCTGCTTCATGGCGCTAGCTAATCTTTTCAACTACACCCTAGTTGTAATTTTTTTGCAAGTGCCGCTCTCGGTTAACAATCTCAATCTTTTGGTGCCTCCAATTAAGTTGTGGAGATTAGCCCGGGTAATTTGTACGAATTCGGTGACCGTTCTCAAGTGTCCCATAGTGGTGGCATTTTGCATTGTGTGGGGCACAAGGAGAATAAGGAGATCCATTGTGGAAAGTCACTTTGTAGCCTGGGCTACATCCTACATGTAGCCCGTTTTTTTAAATCCCGATTTTAAATTTTCCAAAAAATTATATGTTGACAATGACATGTTCTACGCTTCTGCAAATTTTCAACTCGAAATAGTTTTGTAATTCGCTCTACACAAAAATGACGAATTTTAAAGTTGCTGAATCCTTCATTGTTCACCACCCTAAATCAAAAAAAATTGTCATTTTTACACAACATAAATTACAGAATATTTCGTAATTATGTTTGCATAGTGTAGAAGTCATCATTATGTACGTCTTGAATTTTTTCAGAATCATTTGAAACTTAAAACTATAAATTTTGAATTTTCAAAATACCGGGATACATGTAGCCTGGTCAACAAATCACCGCTCTCGGTCCATTGTTGTTATTGGGGTGCATTGTGCCTCCACACCATTTCAACAAAGATAGTTTCACTTGAGAAGTTAACTTCGGGATAGATACATCATCAACTCAGCGTGCCTCGGTTATCTCTTACCCGAGCTTCATTATATCATAGTTATTTATCTTGTTTAGCATAAATTATTGTTGCACATAGTTAAGCCTAATATATTTAGGTTTTCTGCTTGATAAATTAAATGCTAAGTTTCGCATTTATTCAAGTGAAAACCGTAAATGTTTGCATCCCCATTAGGCGACTAAGATAGCACTCACTCGATGCTTCCTGCTTCAGTCTACAAAGGGTGATGCAGCATGAAATTGTTGAGGCACATAGTACTGAGTACATACACATTCTACAATGATGAAGCAATTGTTCCGGTCTAGAAAATATCCGGAGAACGATTCAAACAAGCTTTGTCTTCCTGGTCAGAAGCCACGGCTGACCGATCACCATTTCCTCGTGCCTTCCTCTATTCCCATGGCTTCTTGGGGTTCGGCAGCGCCCACAGGCCCGCTCGCTTGCGCCTGGCTCTCCCACCGACATAGTTTCAGTTTGTCAAGGCCTTTTCATGTAGCTTAAGGTGAGCCACTCAGTCAAGTGGCTTGAGGGTGTCAGGTGCCACTGCTTACGTCCGCGAGCTCCAGTCGTCGGTCGTAGGCAGTGTAGTGCCATGTTAGCCCTTTCTTCAGCATGTGTTCCTGTTTCAAAAGCAAGAAGAAAACCGAGTATATTTCAAAGACAAAATGTCTCAAAGTCGGTAAGACAATTAGCATTTTTCGTGTCGAATTTAATAGTATTTAGAAGCTCGCTTTGCCGATTCATGGGCATTTTTCACAATCTTGAATACATTCAGTTTATTGTACTGTAACCCACAAAATATTTATTTTCTGTAAACATGCAGTTGCAAGACTAGAGATCTTTCGAAAGAAGCCAAAGAGCACATGTATCAAAAGAGAATTCAATACTTCAATTGGTCATATCCAGTATACAGACTTCCAATGTGATAACAATTTGACTTCGAGATTCGAACAAAATGTACGACTTTGTACCTGCACGAAGACCCCATTGCACTCAACATCTCCAACCAGTCGACTGTACGGGGCAGTATCATATACGGAAATCTTTAAAGTTCTTCCCTGCAGCAGGTTCTCTGGTGCGTCGACCCCTCTGCAATGCATTGTTTCGTTCCATATTATGTCAACTGCATTCCAACTTGACCAAAGGCCTTGAGCATCGGTTGAGCATAAATGGGGACAAACCTTAGCCTGATCCGGTACTTCTTTGCGAGAACCTGCTCCCCGACCAAGTTAGGAACTTGCCTGCATTCAGTTTAAAGAAGTTTCAGAAGCTGACAACTCCTTGACAGAGAGATGAAATTGATGTTAATTCGAAGTAACCTATATCCTGCATCCACTATGATCTTCTGAAGCACGTCAGCCTTCTGGTAGTTCTTGGCCTCCCTCGCCTTTATCCGCTCCAATGCGGCTTCCTGAACTTCAGGTAACACGTTTCCGGACTCACGAGGGTAAACCGTGTCAACATACACGGTGATCGTGTCGCCATCGGCCACATCCTTCACATTCAGCTAGGAAACTAGCATACAGACTTGTCAGCCACTCATTCTCCTTCCCTGCAATGCTCAAGGACATAGCACCAAGATAGCAAGTCCTCACAGGGAGCGTGTGCAGCTCATACTTCACACCTCGAGGCCTGCTCGTGGGAGTGTTCCAAAAGAAACCAAGAAGCGACTCCTGCAATCAACATCGAATTAGGGGAGGATTCAGTCAGTACAGTGTGACCTGAATCTGTGCGAAATGATGCTTGGAACTTGCAACCTCCGGATAGGATCAGCAACCAATCAAACCATGCCAGATTTCTTAGCCTGTGCCGAATCTAATCTAGTGAGAAGATCGCGAGCCCATACATCCGCACTAATGGTTGTTAATTTCACTAGTGGTCTAGGCTACGCTAGCACTGGTTGGGACTGGGATGCAGCTTCGGAGAGGAGACACCAATACCTTGGGGAACAGGGCCTGGCGAGCGTTCGCGAGGAGGACAAAGGTGCCGATGAAGAAAAGCAGCACCCGCGGCGGAGACAGCGACGCGCGCTTCCTGGCGACGCCGCCATGCGCATTGACCAGCCCATGGACTCCCCTCTCGCGGCGACGCCGGTGGCTGTGAGCGGCGTTCATGCCGCCGAGCACTTGAGGGGATGGAAATCCTCGGAACCTGTGGGACGCCGCAGCTGCAAACCTCCCGCGGAGGACAAGGCGCCCGGATGCTGCGGCTCGGCGGCGGCGTTCGAACCGAACTGGGCGGCGTGTCGGGTCATGTGCCTTCTCCGTTGGACCGTTGGGCCGCACACGCTCTCTTTGCTAGCCTTTCGCCAAATTCCACAAGTAGGTTGGCCCCTCGGACTATCTAGACCGCCCATTCAGTCTACTGGTCAAATTTGGTCATTTTGCATTTTAACCCCCGTAGAAAAGCAAAATCAACCCGCAGTCCCACAGTCACTATATAAGAAAGAAATCCTAACTGAATCATGTAATCCACCCGCCTCCGCCGCAGACGCCAACCTCGCCTCTTCCGCCGCCGGCGCCGCCCACCTCCCCCCTTCCGCCGCTGGCGCCGCCCACCTCGCCTCCGTTTCGCCGCCCCCACTAACTGCTCTCTCGCGCTTCCGCCCGCACTCCGGCGTTGGTGCCGGCCCCGGCCATCTACACCGCGGCAGCGGCGCCGAAGGCGTTGACGACGCCATGGATCTGGGAGTTTGAGTTCTGGTTGATTAGGTTTTCTAGTTTTTTTTTTGTTGTCTCTATTTTGGATCTGGGAGTTTGAGTTCTGGTTGATTTTTTTGCGATTTTATTGTTGTAGATTCGAATCACATACCCTGGCCGCCGGCCGGACATTTGTGATGTTCGATTTTTTGTTGTTGATTTGTGATTAGTATGGCTGTAATTAGGTGTGAATCATTGGGCTTCTCTACTAGATCCGGACCACAATATCTGTTCAGATCTAACCTTTTTCTCCCAGATCCGGAGCACGGATGATTAGGTTCAAGAAAACCTAATTAAGTTTCTTTCTATATTGTTGCAGTGAAGATTCAATTTTGTTTGCCTTGATCTGGCCCTTTACGTTGCGGGCAGGTCGCGCCAGTCAACAATGGAAGGCCCGATCCTGGCATATCTGGCCCCGATCTTATTATTTGGTTCTTTGTTTGATTTGTCTACTGGATTGCTCGTTTTTATATGCCTCATTTCTTGTCTATTTCTTGCGTTTTTAGGGGTGGCCGAAGGGCATCGATCTGGCCCTGTTTCTGGCTATTTATTTCATGCAGTATGCTAGGTCCTGATCCGTGGGGCGTTTCCTTTTCTGGATTTTCTTGTTGCAGATCTGGGCTGCACATAGCCCGGATCTAGTTTTGTTCTAATTGTTTTTGTTACTTTCTTATTTCTTCAATTTCCAGCGATGAACTAAATGATTCTTTCAAGTTTCCTCAAATTTCTAGGAAGATTTATTGTACATGTTCATGCATCTCTGTATATTTTGGAAATGTGGGTATTTTAGTTGAAGGGTAATTCACAAATTTATTCGCTAGTGTCCCATTGTAATTCTCTGTTTATATTGTAATTGTGGGTATTTTAGTTGAATGGTAATACAAGGTTCAGTGAAGATCCATTAGTAGTTCAAGCGTGTTTTTGTATGAATATATGTTGTATACGAATAGTGTGCGATATTCCAGTGAAGATCCAGTATGACTCCGAAATGTATATGAATTTTGGTGGAACTTGTATGTGAAATATATATTGTGAAAACTTAATTAAGTTTTTTCTATATTGTTTCAGTGAAAATTCATTTTTGTTTCATATATCTTCGTTGGTGTACCTTTGTAAATTTCTCGCTTTCTTTAATTTTGTTTGATCTCGCATCTCTATGTGTGAATCAAGATCGTGCCATTGTTTTGAATTTTTTGTGGATTTTACGGTAAAGGTTGAGCTCGTCCCGCCGAGCGGCCCTCCTGCCTTCCGTGGTGGAAGTAAAGCTCGCCTCCGGCCAATCGGCGCAACTCCAGCGCATCCACGCTGCCCAACATTCTAGCGCCTCGGTCGGTGAAGGCTGCTGAAGCTCGCCCCGGTCTGCTGGTTCGTGGCTCCGGCCGCTCAATTTATGTATTGTGGAAATTTTAGGATAGACTAGCGATTATGTGTGAGTTTAAACCAAACAAAGGAATTATGAGTGAGACTTGAGATTTTCGGTCCGTTATTTTAATGAATCAAGACTGAAATAGTAGTGTTATATGCAACCTCGAGGTCTTCGGCTGGTTTCTTTTAGATTTTTTTATATATATATACATGGTCGAGCAACAAAGATCTACTCCATAGCAGAGAGCAAGGGCTCGTCTTCATGGATGTACACGTGAAATGTTTAAGGAGAAGCCGATAAGCGAAAAATGTAAAGATTAATAATATAAAGGAAATTGACAGTTTTTCAAAGAAGGGTAATTTAAATCTGAGATAAAGAAAAATGATGGGTGTTTCGTGAAATGTTAAAGGGAAGTCGACAAGGAAAAAAGTAAAGTAAATCTCAAACAGATGATAAGCATTCATCAATATGTTTTCGAGAAAATATTACACGGTGGGATGCATTAGTTACATAATCAAATGATATATTGTGAAATATTTAGGACATATTGGTCTTGATGTGTGAATTTAAACGAAATAAAGGAATTATAAGTGACGATTTTTTGAATGAATTGAGATTTTGTGTATGTTATCTTAACGAATCAAGACTGAAACAATAGTGTTGTTATATGAACCTCGAGATCTTTGGCTGGGCTTTTTAGAATGTTAATATAAAAGGGCCGAGCAGCACATTCTACTCCATAGCAAGAACTCGTCTCCACCCAAATAATAATAATCGGATGTATTCGTGAAATGTTTAAGTGGAAGTCGAGAAGTGAAAATATATAGATTGATGATATAAAGGAAAATGACATGTGTTTCATGTGGTGATGAAGGTTTCTTTAAAATTGATATAAGGAAAATGATGTGTATTTCGTGAAATGTTAAAAGGGAAGTCAAGAAGCAAAAAGTAAAGTATGTCTCGAACATATGATAAGCATTAGTCAATGAAATTTAATTATACGTACGGACAAAGAAGCCAAACATAAAAATTATATTATGTCTTAGCTGAGAATTTGATGCCTTGTGGCAAATTTATGTGCATGGTTTCATTTATATGATCTATATATCTTCTAGGAATTATTACGACGATAGGATACATTAGTTTCATACTCAATTGATATATTCAAAAATATTTAGGATAGACTGGCCATTATGTGTGAGTTTAAAGAAATAGGTGATGGTTTTTTCAATGACTTGATATTTTGGTTATGTTATCTTAACGAATCAAGACTGAAACTTTAGTGTTGTTATATGAACCTTGAGATCTTTGTCTAGTTTTTTCTAGAATGTTTATATAAAAGGGCCGAGCAACACAGATCTACTCCATAGTAGAGAGCAAGAGCTTGTCTTCCCCCAAAATTAAATAAACATATGTATTTGTGAAATGTTTAATGGGAAGTCAACAATGTGAATGTCGTGTGGATATAACATGGATCTGTAAATTCTGTGAATATTCTGTGGTGAATCTTATGTGAATTTACTGTGAATGTCGTGTGGAAATAATATGGACCAGTTAATATTGTATGAAAAATGCAATCTTGGCTTCAGCTTCGAAAATGCTAGTGTTGATAATCGGTTTAATTCTTCTGACTTTTCTGTGAAACTTAAATGGGCAGTGTATGGAACTTCAATTTATATGTGTTCATTTATATATTAGTTGTGGATCATTTCAGGCAAATAATTGTTTGACAATGTTTGTGCACTCGTATTATTGGATTTTGTCTGAAACAGCAACAAGTTTATATGTTTGAAATACTGTTTGAAAACTTTATGAAATGTGACTTTCGAATTTGAAAGTTTATATTCTATGAAAAAATCTTGTATGAAATATTAATATTCACTGGAAAAAAAATCCAACGAAAATCTTATACTTTCAAACAGTATTTGAAACTTTCTAAAAATTGTTGAAAAAATTCCAACAATATAAAAAAAACGAATGAAAACGTATGAAATGAATATGTACGAAAATTTTGTACATATGTGTTAAAACTCTTGGGGTCTTCAAAATCTTGGTAGATTTTTTGGTTTGGAACTTAGGATCTTCGTCATTGCTTTTTTGTTTTAGTTAACAAAAATTCCACGAATATTCTGTGGTGAATCTTCTGTGAATTGTCTGTGAATGTCATGTGGTAATTATCTTCTGTGAATTCATGAATATTGTGGATCCGTGAAAAAGTAGTAGAAATATTTTTGAATGTGGTTGATGAATGTGAGTATTTTCTCGGATATTGTTGATGAATTAAATATTGTCGATGAATTTGAGTATTTTTCGGTGTGAATCAATTGTGGATAAATGATGAGACGATGTATTAGAAAGTCTGTGTAAAAACTACAGAATGTGATGTATGTGTTCTTCACATTAGAAATTCATTTTTGATTCTTTCACACTTGAAATGCCGCTCCAAAATATGGTACCCTGCGTTCATGTATGTGATCGGTACTGTTGGACAAATCCGTTTTGGATTAAAATACATACAAGATTCCCTTTGAAACTCCAGAAAATTATGAAAGATTAAAATCTCCACTTGATGTGTCAATATACACCATGGGTTCATGGGAGAAATAATACAAACAAAAAGAAAACTGTATATCTGGTCCGGATATAGCCAGACTAGACTTTTTGAGGAACCTTGATAGATAAATAATAGGTTTTTCAGGATTCAACAAAGAAATTTTATATATACAAGATTAGGCACGAACTAGATCTGGGAATATGCAATTTCAAAGGAAAAAGAAAGGAAATAACAGGAAGTGGTCACGATTCAATACCCACTCACACTTGTATATCGGATTAAATAAAAAACCAGCAAAAAAAACACCAGATCGAGAGAGGCAACAACCAGCAGGCCCAGATCCAGGCCCTCCGTGTGCTGCAGCTCCCACCGGAGGGCCGGCCTCCGTGCGTGTGGCCAGAGGGTCGCCGGTGCTGTACCCATCTGGAGCAGGAAGACGAGCGCAGAGCTAGCGGCGTCCGCGCGTAGGAGACGGATGGCAGAAGTTCGGGGCCTGGTTCGTTGGAGCGGCCGCCTTTCTCCCCCACCTGGTTACGCCGCGCCGCACGAATCCAGCGGGTACGGCAGCAGCTCGGTGTCGCCACGGAGATGGGCGCCTACGCGGGTACGGCATCATCTTGGGCCTCCACGGAGGAGGGCGACGGCGCGGGTAGAGCAGCAGCTCGGGCGTGGGAGACGCGCCCGGTGAGGTCGAGGTCGACGCGGCCAGATACATGCTGCACGGAGAAAGTGGCGGCCGGGGCTCAGGGAGCCGGCGACGGCCAAAGCGCACGATGGCCTGGTGCACGAAGCCGGCGACGCCCGGCCGGTCTGCGCTAGAGCAAGTGGTGGAGAAGAAGATAACGACGGCACGATGACTGCGGGTTGATTTATGATTTCTCTGGGTACTAAAATGCAAATGCGTGTGAAACTTTGACCAAATGACAGCCGTGTGATCCCACAGAAATGGATGGCAGAGATAAGCCGAGGGTCCAAACTACGGGTGGAGTTGCATTTCTCCCTTTCGCCGGAGAGTGTTGTTTGCTCGGGCACCAGTGCTCCCTTCATTAAAAAAAGTAAAAAAAATATACTTTTGAGTTTCAAAAAATTTATGAAAACTATCACGGGTGTAGCCAATGGTGTATCCCACAAACGTGCAAATATTCGGTTTGAAATACTTTATATTATGATCTATAAAAAATAAAAAAATCTGATAAAACTTAGAGATTTAAAGATAGACATATTTAGATCCATAATTTGTCATTCATTTAGATCTCAAAATATAAAGTATTTGGAGCTTAAATTTTACACGTTCATGGAATATACTATTGGCTACACCCCGAGATTTTTTCAGAATCTTTTGAATCTCATAATCAATTTTCAAAAATAGTGGGTTCATTGATGCTCGCGAGCAAAAAGTTTGTACTAGCTTTCGCCTCGTTAATATTATCGGTTTTGCTGAATCTCACTTGACTAAGATCTTTTTTGAAGTCTCAGTCATCTGCGAAAAGTGCAATCACAATTTGTTCAGTTGCATTTTTCTGGGTAGAAAAGTTTGACTTGAACGGGTTACAATTTTTTAAACCGTAGTTGCAGTTTTCTTGCACACTTAAAAATCACGGTCAATTTTCTTGCACTTTTCAGTAACTATCAGAATGTTTGTGTTTTGGTGTTCTGTTAACAATTATATCATGAACTTTTCGCTATTTTAGAATTTTATTTGTTTCACTCATTTGCACTATTTCTCATTGAAAAAGCAAGTGCTACATATATTTGTGGAATGAAAACAGATAAACCATATTATACAGGATTTATTATGCGACAATTGTAATTTTCATATCCAGCAACGGTCCAACTCAAGCTGCTTTTGTAAAAGAAGGAACTCGAACAAACAAACAAACAAACAAAAATCGCCATGGTCCGGCTAAAGAGATGCAATGTTCATCGCGAGTCGAGACTGTTGGGCCATGTCCCTCCACATGGAGGTGTCTTGGCAGCCCAACTTTAACCCAGGAAGTCCAACACGTGTGAGTTGTTGATCGTTGTATGCATCCAACGGTTGAGCTTCCTTCTTGAGAGGTAGAAGAAGAAAACCCCTCACTCTTGGTGGCAGTTGAAAGCAAGATAGAGAGAAGCCATAACGTGGCTGTTGTTGCGAGAGAGTGAGAGAACACACAAGGACACCAAAACCTTGTGGGAAGAGAGGAAGAAGAAGGAGAGGTGATTTCTGTCAGGATTCGATACATCTGATGACCGGTCTTCCTCCAAGACGGCGATTGGAGGGTCATACATGATTGGATTGACTACTTACTTGGTGAGCTTGTTTTTTGATTACTTCGATCTGGATAGCTGGTTTGAGGTTTGGGTCAGAGGAGCATCAGATTTGAGAGAGGCTTCATCAGTTCGGACTTCTGCAGGTTTAGCACAGAGCAGTTTTGGTAGAGAAACAGTTTGGCTAGGCAAACAATGTCTGACTGAGCTCATTTTTTGTGGGTGTGGGAACTAAAATGGCTGCTTATCTACTGAGTTTGGTGTTGTTTGGATCTACGGTTTAAGAGTAGTTTGCTGATTACCGAAGAGGATATAATCTGTGATATTGTGCTTTGCTGAAATCTTGCCTCCTATGGTTGTTGTTGTTGTTGTTGTTGTTGTTGTTGTCGGTGGGCAACGAGCTGAAGTGTGTGTTGCAATCTCTAGATGTTCTAGAGAAGACTCTTACTCGCTCATAGTGAAGCTTGCGTGGACCGGTTGGTCCACATGAGTGGGTTTTCCTCCTCACGTTGGGGAGGTTTCCCACGCAAATCCTTGTGTTAGTTGTGCATGTGATCATGTTTATTTTTTCGCTACATATTGTTGTTGGTTGAACCTATCCTCGAAGTTCATTGCAGGCGGAAGTCTATTGGAGTTGTGTATCTTCTCCCCTTACCTCTCAACAGAGACATACACACTAACTGTTGCTAACTTCATTAGTGACTGTAAGCATCGAGAGGAGTGACCAGTTACCTTGGGGAACAGGGTGTGTCCAGCATTCGCGTGGAAGACAAATGCGTCGATGAAGCAAAGAATACCCGCGGCAGCGACAACGACATGCACTTCCTCGCGACGCCGCCATGGACATGGGCTTCCCTCTCCCGGGGACACAAGTGGCGTACTTGCCTCCAGGCACTTGAGGGGACAGAGCCCTTGGGGCTCGGATAATGTTGGCTATTGAAGGAGATTGACATTCATCCTGGTGGATCAAATCCCTAGCAAGTCAAAATCCCCTCCAATTCCCTACTCCACCCCAATTCACTTGGGTATAGTGTATTAACCAAACAACACCTAACTCTGTTTGCGAAAAACAGACTCTACTCTATCTGTAATAGCCTAGCAGAACTGCCTTTTTGAAAGTTTTTCTACATATTTTGTGTTGTGACGGTCTCATACTACATGCTCACGAGGCATAGCAACTCTAGTAAATTGATGTGGTGCTCGGAAAATTCGTGATGCATGAAATTTCGAATAACAGATTCTCATACTATATGCTCACGAGGCTAGTAACTTTATTGAATTAAGTTGATGCTCGGTAAATTCATGATACATCAAAGAAATTTTGGACAACAAACTTAAATAGGTGGTGAACAATCACATCTCAATCTTAACCGTCGGTACAAAATCGGACATTTCGTATGAGCTCAACACCAACAAGTGTGTTCTTGGAAATAAAGATAAGACCATTGAAAATATGCACAATTAAGGAGTTCACAACCTCCATGGCACATGTGAATCATTCACGCCCCATATCGCCACTTCCTCTTCCCCTTCCACTTTAGATTACCCTTGACATGAAAAGATAGTGCTCCTTTGTTCCAAAGACCACGGCGACAACATGTGAAGATGTGATGAATGAGGCTACACGGACCGGGTTCAAAATTGTGCATCGATCCATCAGCTGCCGGGGACCACATGGAAGTACTGAGTTGGTATTGACCAAAATTAGGGTGCCCTTTTTCGCCAAAATGTACCATTACGAGAGAGTTACCCTCAACATTTGGTAGCGCCCTGCTGCTGACACATAAACTCCTCTCAGAGACGAAGAGGACATTGTCGTCCCGATGCTCGTTATCGGGATAAATCTGCCTAGTACAAGGTCAGCAAGTCTGTAAACCTTAATGTGCGAGAATATGGGATGGCCTAGACAAATCACGAGGATCTCCGAGTCACATTCTACCAGGTAGGAAGATATGCAATTTGCGCTTGGCGGGCCTATGTCAATCAGCTCTGGTGGTGGCAGTTCTGAAGATGACGCTGAGACGTCGGCATGACGCTGCTGGGGCGGTAGGATCTGGAAAATCCTTGTCGTGGGGCCATCATGATCCAAAATGTAGATCCTGCCATGGAGCGATACTGGACTATGAGAGTACGAGAGGTTCCTGCGGGCGACGCTCCATTGCTGGTCCCCGACGTCAGCAATGGCTAAACATCTCATACCGGAGACGAAGATCATGACGGTGATGACTCCGTCCGCGCTCACGCTGATGGAGGTAGAGAGCACCTTTCTGAATTTGTTCCAAATGTGTCTGGTCTCAGGGCTGTCTTCGGTGGGTGAGAACTGGAACTTGAACTGTCTTAGGAGGGTGATGAGCGGCGGGAGCTCCGCGATGTCGCCTGTGAACGGATGGAGGAGGCGGATGGCCGTGTCCTTGTCCCGCTGCAGGAGCAGGATGCCGTCGACCGAGTCGAGGACGCAGTGGTCGCTGAAAAGCGGGAGCTTTGACCGGACGATGGCGCCGGTGGAGAGGTTGACGAAGCGGACGTACTTGCCGAGCTTGCCGTGACCGGGGTGCAGGCCGTGGCCCTCGGGCAGCATCATCCACCGGCGCGGGTGGAAGCGCGGGTCGACGACGCCGTGGCCGTGTGGGCAGTCGGTGCTGGAGCGCCAGTGGAGGCAGACGGCGCGCAAGCGGACGTAGTCCAGCAAATCGCCTTGCATGGACGCCCAGGAAGATGATGCGTCCGGTTCCGCCGAGGAGGTGACTGCAGCGGCGGGGTTAGTGCGACAACGGCGCTTCCTGCTGCACGCCATGGTGGTCAGATACCGCTCCTCCGAGTAGAAGATCGGCGGTCAGAGAACGGCGACGTGGGACTAGCTTAGTTGGATTGGCTTGCGGGGTCAAATTTGAAGAGATCCCGCATTATATTTTCTATTGCCATCGGTTGCTACGATCCGGACTGGCATCTTGCCACGAGAATTGGATAGCTTCTCTTTTAGTTACCGTGTCCGTCGCTATATGGACTTTGCTGAGTCCACCGATGTACGCTTCAGCGTGAAGCATCATGTTCTGGTGTATGGGCATAACCGAAACATATTCTAGCCATCGATGTGACTGCTTTTTAATTTTCTACTACTAGCATTCTTTTAGATTGTGATTTTGTTGTTAACGGACGCACACGTTCACTCTAATAGTAACAAAACATAATAATTGTGTATGATAAAATTAACGAGTTGTTTTTTTACTCCATGAACTTGCCATGTTATCATGCTTGACGCACACCTTCGCTCTAATATATCAGAGTGAACAATTTTTACTTTTGGTGTTTTTCTGTTTTCATGTTTCCGTACTTTTGTGCCAAGAAAACTTTCTGGTGGCCGACCGCGTGTAGTCTACAATCCAGTCGAGTTTGAGCTGAGTTGGAGTAGGCTTAGCTCATACTCCCTCCGTTCCAAATTAAATGACTTCACTTTGTCAAAATGTGGATGTATCTATACTTGTAATATGTCTAGGTACATCCACATGTTGACAAGTAGAAGTCATTTAAATTGGAACGGAGGGAGTACTAAAATCTGAACGAGCTAAGACTGAGTCAAGATAGAGGGCAAGCTATACAAACTGGTTCATATTAAACTTGTAACGATCTTGAGCCGATCTCAGACTAGTTCCAAGTTAAGAAAGACAACGGAAATAAATATATTCGAAGATTCTTTTTAACTCAGTTAGAGTAAATCGACATTATAACATAGAATTATAAGTTCTAATTCAAACATTTACAATATACGTTTCTCGATAACTTGACTTATTCTCTCTCATTGAAAGACTTTGCGCAAAACTTTTGGCTAAAATAATTTGAATCAAGTTTATGGCATAGACGTACCATGTGACTACCTAAGTTTCCATGCATGCTTTAGTATACACATGAGAACAACCGTATTATCGACCTTATTCAGGGGGAGGTTAGATGATAGTCTAATCATACCGTTCAAGCAACGGTCACTGGATATTCCCATTGTCTTGAGACTTGTGCAATATGATAACTTCATAGTAAGACATTTGCCATTAACAGTAACAAATAATATCTCACGGTAAAATCATATTATCGGGTCGGTTCACTACTATTGGTCTACCAACAATAAGCTCTAAGATTTGATTACTTCACTTAGTCCATGATCAGAGCAATATCATATTATTGGGTCAGTTTAATACTATTTTCATGCATGTGAGTTTCCCCATGAATCACATATTTAAGTATCATAACAGCTATAGCATAAAGATGTTAACAATGAACCAATAATAAATAAAAACTTAATATTATTATTTCTAGGGTATATTCCCAACAGAACTCACACCATCACGTGTTGGTCGTGGCGGCCGCCACATTCCACGTCATGTGGTTCTGCAGATCCCCTGCTTTCTTGTCGCCGGACTTGGCTAAAGACACAATTATCTCATGTTGATTAAATTAACTTGGAATATTGTGACCACTTATTATCTTGCGTATTCCAGTTAGAAAAACTATGTTAAACTGTTCTTATATCCTGAATGTGTTGGGTGAGGGGGGCATTGGCCCCCCCTCCCATGGCCCTAATTAAATAATGGTAGTTGTCTACGACTTAGCATTACCAATAATTTGGACCATCCCGTCGATGTTGGATAAAGCTAGTAAACCCCGACCTACACTTACGAATTATTTAACCATCATAACTCACATGATATACTATCGTAACATTGACATATCACAAAAGAATTAAGTGCAAAGTTGTGTATGGGAAAAGAAAAAATGCACAAATTGACTATACCATAGCTACCACCGGTATCCTTTATCATAGCTTTTATTCGATTTACTATTGGGAAAACTAATGTAAAGCAAAAAAGAACTCATGTTATGTCAGCAAATATAAACCTTAATACAAAATCCTACACAAATAAATCAAACATACACTACAACATCTCTTCTTTTCACTCACGGTTTTGGCCCGTGGTAAAATTTCACTTTTTCGCTGACGAGGTTATACTCTGCGGGTACCCCAACTTAATGGTACCTGGTGCACATAATGATCAAAGAAGCCCAAAGATTAATCGAAGCCCATGACGGAAGGTTTAAGACGAAGAGTGTTTTCCAAGTTAGATCAAGTTATAGTCGGTTAAGGCTTTCCATACATGTAACCTTGGTCGGTTATGTTTCCCGAGACCCAGCCTCCTATATAAAGGCTGGGAGGGTGATCGATCAAGGCAAGCAATCCATAGCCACCAGAACCTCGACGAGATCAGCAGCTCGCGAACCCTTGTAACCCTCATATTCATACCATAAATACAGACAAGCAGGAAGTAGGGGTTTTACCTCACTCGAGGGCCCTGAACCTGGGTAAATCCAGCTTGTCAGCCGTCGATTCCACCGATACTACGCGTTCTCTACCACACAATCAACCCTAGGTATAGCAACCATGGGATTTGCCGAGGGCACACCTCGACAATTGGCGCCGTCTGTGGGAACAGGTAGTATTGTGCTCACGGTTTCGCCGGTTTCATCATCAAGCAGCCATCCGACGATCGCATCTGCACAAGGTAACTCGCCTACTACATCATCAAAAAGCAAATCACCGACCACCGTTGCAAACATCAACTCGCCGGCAAGATCTACCAGCATCAATTCAAAAAGCGATCACTCGCCAAAATCTCCAAGGAGGCTCACGCCGCACTCGATGGAAGCTCAACAAGCCTTTGCCGGACTCGAATCAGGTTTGGATATTACGGTTGGAAAATTTAACTTCTTTGTCGATAAAGATGGTGTGCAGGACCTGTTAGACCCACTCGACGTGGAGACACTCAACATGGAGACAATCGACAACGCTTCGACTGCAACACCATCCATCTTGGCGGCAACATCGTCACAGATCGTCCCGATCCAATCGCCAAGCGACTCTGCAACATCCATGACCTCGCAAGAGTTCCGTGACGAGGTGGCAAAAAGATTTGGAAGAAGCGAGATCGAATCTGCGTACCGCCCAAACAACTCAATCGAGTCACTCGACGACACGTCGACTGCAACGACGTCGCGGGGAACGAAGAAAACATAGACGACAACATATATCTCGCCGATCTCAACGGCCCAGAAATCCGTGCCAGCCACGAGATATTCACCTGCGACGCAGACAGCCTGGACAAAGCACTCGAAGATATACTCGATTGCGACAGAAACCCCCAAGCAAAGCAACTCCAACATGAGCCTGGATGACGACGCCGAATCCATAATGCGCATTAGCAGCACATGGGTAGAAGATCGGGTGGTACCGTATCAGGTATACACCGCGAGTACAGCAGAAACGTCAGCAGCTGCAACATGCCGTCGACCTACAGAATACCCTTGCACAGTCACCATGCCTGACGGAACAACCACGCTGACCATCACCGCAGAGATGGCGGAAAAAGTGAGCAAAGTAATCGAAAGCTGCACAATGCTACCAGCAAACGCAACTCCGGAAGAGGTATTGACCTTACAATATTTCCAGTGGCAAGAATCGATACGGTTGAAGAACTACCGAGCAGTACTCGAAGAACGCAAAAAGCAAGCCAGCATATCGAGTGCTCGACGAAGAGCGTTGTCTGTAATTCAACAGGCAGAAACGACCCCGCGAGTAGGTCACGATTCATAAACCTCGGAGACGCAGATCGTGCAGCGGTCACTCGAAACCTAAACCCAGCCTTTATGGCAGTCGACGCGGAAGGAGTCCCCATACCTACTGAGCCAGCCGGGGCGCTGATGACGCTAGGCACCTATCTCAGAACAATCGAACCTCCTGCAGGAGACCCAAAGAGGGATCAGCACCTCCAACTGTACAAACAACTGGCAATAGCAGCAAAGCCATACAGCATCCACAAGCAACTCCAAGGAGAGATACAGATCGGGACCGTCGCAGTCGAAGTCCTCGGGGAAGGAGCAGTCGAAAAAGCTCACGTCATCATCGATCCAGCAGGAGCCACTCGAGGAGGTCATACAGCAGCAGCTCAGACTCGGAAGCAGAAATCGGGCCATGTGGAGCGCTATGCTTCACTCGACGGATCCGGGAGGCTCGTATGCCCAAGAAGTTTTCGCTAGCTACCACGCCAAAGTTCAACTGCAAACAGAGCCATCAGGCTGGCTAGAAGATTACAGGCTGGCTGTTGGATGTCAGCGCGGTACCACAACCACAGCTATGCAATACATACAACTCATGATGGAAGGAACAGCTCGCGATTGGCTCAAATCGCTACCCGAATCATACTACGATTCGTGGGAACACTTCAAAGGTGATTTCATCAAATACTTCGAGCCTCTATGTGAGCGCCCCAAAACTTTCGAGGAGCTCCGGACCTGCAAGCAAAAGTCAGATGAATCTCTGAGATCGTACATACGGCGGTGGACCACCATCCGTAACTCAGTAGGCAACGTATCAGAAGATAGGGCAATCGACGCCTTCAAAAACGGACTCTGGAGGAAGACTTCAAAGAAACACTTGGTCGAGAAGACCAAAGACAATGGCGCACTCATGGTACTCGCAACAAAGTGGGCAGATGGAGAAGACTCCGTACGAGGCACTCGACCCGTACCCTCACATGAAAATCACGAGGGTGGCAGTCGAGACCGCAGAGATAGCTACAGAGATGATCGAAGGCGCAAACGCAAGCATCGTTATCACGACGATGACCATCCAAACTTCATCGCAGCAGGCTTTGTCCAGTCAAGGGACAGCCGCGACCAAACTGACAGACGACCCGACGATCATCGTGATAATCGAGATCATCGTACGGACGACCGCCGAGGTAATCGAGACCATCGCACAGACGACGATCGAGACGTCGAGAACAAACGCGACGACCGCGATAGCTACAGAGGCCGAATGGCGCAGGCGAGCAGACAAAGAGCCTGAGCGCTCAGTCGAAGAAGGATGACGATTATTGCAGATTCCATCTTTACAGAGGGGATGATGGTAAGCTTCGCTCTAGCCACTCGCTGAGAAATTGCAGGGAATTCGATCAACTCGCGATTGAACATATATCACGAATGCAAAGAGATGGACGTGCACCTCCTCAACTGACGCACACTCCATCGACTACATCACAAGCACAGCCTGTTCAGGCATATCCAGCACCGCAACAAGTACAACAAGCACAGTATATTCCATACCACCGCAAACACAGCCTACTCAGGTGTATACTGCACCAACACCAGCGCAACCGACGCCAGTATACATGGTGCCAGCACAACCCGTTACGGGAACACAAATGGCAGCAGCCGTGCACCAGATGCAGCAAGGAGATGAACAAAAATATCCCGTAACTCGCGGGCAGATGAACATGATCCAGCGAGGACGTCCCTCCAATAGAGAGCAAAAATTACACACTCGACACGTCAATATGGCGGTCATGGCACCCCCAGCCATCACAATTTTTTGAAAGGATCAGAAACTCCGATTGTCTTCAATCGAGAGGACCATCCACCCGCAGTATATCGACCAGGGCATGCAGCCTTGGTACTCGACGCCCAAATCGGAGGCTACGCCATGACCAAGGTCTTCATGGACGGAGGTAGCGGCCTCAACATAATCTTTGCAGATACGCTACGCAGAATGAACAAATCAGTCGAAAATCTGCCAAAATCCACAAGTACCTTCCACGGTATCGTCCCAGGCAAAGCAGTGCTCCAAGGACATACAACTCGATGTTACGTTTGGAGATCCTACTCACTTCAGAACCGAGTCGATTGAGTTCGAAGTGGTCGATTGGAAGTCACAATACCATGCAATACTTGGGCGCCCCACTTTCGCTCGATTCATGGCCGTCCCACACTACGCCTACCTCAGCTCAAAATGCCAGGCCAAAAGGAGTCATCACGATCAACGGGAACTTTCAAAGGTCAGATTCATGTGACCGTGACTTCAGCAAAATCTCAGAGATGTATGGGATGGAGCAATCATTCGCCAAACTCGAGGTTTCTAACGACCGCACACTTCTGCCGGAACACAAGAGGTTAGCATCCGACAGACAATTCAATGCAACCAACGACACAAGAAAGCATCAAGTGCACCCGACTGATCCCTCAAAAACGGTCAACATATCATCGAGTCTTACCAGCGAACAGGAAAATGCGCTCGTTGAATTTCTCCGTAAAAACTGGGAAATATTCGCATGGTGCCCAGCTGATATGCCAGGTGTCCCCAGAGAGTTCGCCGAGCATTCTCTACAACTCAAGCCAGGATCTAGACCAGTCAAGCAAACTATGCGCCGTGTCTCCGATCCCAAAAGAGGTGCAATCGAGGCAGAAGTTGATAGGTTACTTGCTGCAAAGTTCATTCGAGAAATCAAAAAGGCAGACTGGGTTGCTAACCCTGTACTGGTCGAAAAGAAGCACTCGGACACCCTGCGGATGTGTGTAGATTTTACAGCCCTAAACAAATGCTGTCCAAAAGATCACTTTCCATTACCACGAATCGATCAGATCATCGACTCAACAGCAGGATGCGCTCGGTTATCATTTTTGGATGCATATTCAGGATACCATCAAATTCGGATGAAGAAGAAGACGAGACAAAACGGCATTCATAACCCCACTCGGGGTCTACTGCTACACAACCATGCCTTTCGGGCTCAAAAACGCAGGTGCAACCTACCAGCGCATGATGCAAAACTGTCTACAAGAACAGATAGGACGCAATGTTCAGGTCTACGTCGACGACATCGTCATCAAGACTGAAAAGGAGGACACATTAATCAGTGATCTACGGAGACATTCAAGAATCTCAATAGATACAACATCAAGCTTAACCCAAAGAAATGCACCTTCGGTGTCCCAGCTGGACAACTCTTGGGTTATTTGATATCTGCACGTGGAATCGAAGCAGACCCAGAAAAGATACAAGCTATACTCACAATGAAGAGACCTACCAAACTCCATGAGGTACAGCAGCTAGCTGGTCGAGTAGCAGCACTCAGTCGATTCATCAGCAAACTAGGCGAAAAAGCACTTCCATTTTACAAATTGATGAAGAAAGCAGACAAGTTCGAGTGGACGGATGAAGCTGAAGCAGCTTTCCTCGAACTCAAAAAGATGCTCACAAGTCCGCCAATCCTCGTAGCACCTAAGGAAAATGAGCCACTCTACCTATACATCTCAGCCACCAATCGAGTGGTCAGCACCGTGCTGGTGGTTGACCGCATGGAAGAAGGACATAGTCAAAGCATACAGAGGCCAGTATATTACGTAAGTGAAGTTCTTTCCCCGTCCAAACAGCGGTACCCGCAATATCAGAAATTGGCGTACGCCGTATTTATGACATCAGAAAGCTGGCGCACTACTTCACAGAACACCCGATAACGGTGGTCAATAAATCAGCGATTGGAGACGTCCTCACAAACCCCAACGCAACGGGGCGTAGCAAAATGGCTCATCGAGCTGGGACCACTAGGAATCAAGTACGAACACCCGAAAGCCATCAAATCACAAGTCCTACCCGATTTTCACACCGAGTGGGTAGAAGCTCAATTGCCAGGGGTACCTGACGTATCAAATTCCTGGACCATGTATTTCGATGGATCCAAAAAGAATGAAGGAGCAGGAGCGGGCGTCATACTCATATCACCAAAAGGCGACAAACTGCGCTATATCTTGCAAATGGGTTTCGAGTTCCCATCAAATAACGAGGCCGAATACGAAGGTCTAATCCATGGCATGCGCATGGCAAAAGCCATGGGATGCACTCGACTAATGATTTATGGCGACTCTAACTTAGTTGTGCAGCAAACAATGAAGGCTGTGATGCAATCGCAGACAACATGATCGCTTATCGGGATTTGTACAACATAATGGAGGGCAGCTTCGATGGCTGCGAACTACGACACATAGGGAGAGAAAGCAATGAAGAGGCTGACAAATTAGCCAACATTGCTTCCACAAAAGCACCAGTCCCGCCGGGTGTTTTCTTCGAACGAATAGAGCGCAGGTCAATCGACAAACGGCCATCGACCACGACAGCAGCTACAGACAAGAACAAAGCGCCAAGCACAGAGGATCCTCCGATTGAGGTACTTCTCATTGAGCCAATATGGACTCAACCTTTTCTCGCATACATACTTCGCAATGAACTACCAGAAGATGCAAATGAGGCCAGACGCGTCACTCGACGAGCAAAAGCATACACCATCATAAACGGTACTTGCGGGCACCATGCCGGCAGTCGATCACTCGTAGCCAAAGCCTTCCGAGCAGGGTTTTACTGGCCTACAGCGCTAAGGGACGCAGAGGACATAGTCAAAAGGTGCATTGGTTGCCAGAAGTTCGCTTCCAAGCCACATGCACCCGCATCTGCGCTAAAAACCATACCATTGGCATGGCCTTTTGCCCAATGGGGACTTGACATGGTGGGACCACTGAAAAAAATCATCAAAGGGAGGTCATACTCACTTACTAGTGGCAGTCGACAAGTTCACCAAATGGATCGAAGCTATCCCCATCACAAGCTCAACAGCTTCTACGGCAGTTTGTTTCATACAATCGATCATGTATCGATTTGGAGTAATGGACAGCATCATAACTGATAATGGTACAAACTTCACAGCGGAAGAGTTCAAATCCTTTTGCAAGGAGCAAAACATCAAGCTAAACTACGCCTCTGTGGCACATCCACAATCCAATGGACAAGTCGAAAAGGCCAATGGGCTCGTATGCAGCGGTATCAAAAAGAGGCTCTTAGTACCACTCAAAAGGGCCGCGGGTGCATGGGTTGATGAGCTCCCATCAGTACTATGGAGCTTAAGGACCACCCCAAACGCCTCCACACAGTACACACCATTCTTCATGGTCTATGGTGCGGAAGCAGTGTTACCATCCGACGTCAAGTTTAATGCACCACGGGTGGAAGCATATGAAGAAAGCGACTCGAACAAGGCACTCGAAGACGCAGCCGATTTGCTGGAAGAAGCACGCAATACGGCTTTAGCACGAACGGCTGTTTATCAACAAGACCTCCGCAACTACCATAGTCGTCGATTACGCACACGGTCCTTCATGGTGGGAGACTTGGTGCTGCGGGAGAAACAGAAGAAAGTCCATAAACTTGCATCACCTTGGGAAGGACCTTACATTGTCACAGAAGTCATCGAAGGAGGAGCCTATCGATTGAAGAACGCAAAGACGAGCGAAGTAGCATCAAACCCATGGAATGTGGCGCACCTGCGTCGGTTCTATGCATAGATCTCTTAACCTCATATGTAATAGCACATAAGGCCAAAGAATCAGCAAGTTTCAGACGCACTCTTTTCCCTTACCAGGGTACCTAAGGAGACTAGAAGGTTTTAATGAGGCGGCTTGCTGGTCGAACACATATTGCGAATAAAGATACATGTTCCTCCATATTTCTCATATATGCTTTTACACTACTCAAGCAATCGGGGACTCGATCATAAAAACATAAGCATCAAAATTCTAGCTCAAAAATCAGTGAACACAAAGACTCAAACCCCACTCGACATGCTCGGGGGCTGGGTCAAACAGAAAACCCAAACCCCACTCGACATGCTCGGGGGCTGGGTCAAACAGAAAACCCAAAACCCACTCGACATGCTCGGGGGCTGGGTCAAACAGAAAACCCAAATCCCACTCGACATGCTCGGGGGCTGGGTCAAACAGAAAACCCAAACCCCACTTGACATGCTCGGGGGCTGGGTCAAACAGATAACCCAAAAACATGCTCGGGGCTGAGTCACACAGGAAACACGAACCCACTCGATAAAATCGGGACCTGGTACAACTCAAAAACACAGAAGTGTTACTCGAGGACTGCCCCGATTATACGACGATCAGTCAAGTCAAAACTAAAAACGGCGTCCTCTACGATCAAAACTCTGAAACATTGGGCTCACGCAGGAAGGTCTTGTCAAAACAGCAAACGCACGCCTACGATGTCACGAATGACGGCAGGTAAGAAGACAGCATCCACGTTCGAGTAATGGATTCAAGACCACAATCGTCACAAGATTCAAGACTACAATGGACTGGAAAAAGCAAAATTGGTCACTTGACCGTTCCTTCGACTAAGTCAGATTACTCCCATGGGAGCGTATTCAAAAATTCTTCGACTAAAGATGCTCAAAAAATTGATTGAGATCATCCTCTACTTCAAACGAAAAAAAGCATAATCTCGGGGGCCACTCCCATGGGAGCGCTGACGCGCTCCTGTAGATTTCAAAGACAAAATATTTTGATTGATAAAAAGCAGTATAGAAGGATGATTTGAGATTGTCCTCTATTGCAAGACAATAAACCACAATCTCGGGGGCTACTCCCATGGGAGCGCTGTCGCGCTCCCATAGATTCTCAAAAGAAGGTAAGAAACTCACTCGACTACAGACTCGATTACATGCATTAAAATGCTTCGAAATCTTATAATCATACTTCATAAATTACCGGACTACGCCAATCGCGGATGTTTCAGATGCTGCATACGCAAATGCAACGGTAAGACCCGCTGAGCAATCAAGCTGGGCCGAGGGACGCTCCAACAGTGTTTTCCTTGAATTTTTTCCGTGTCAACAGACATGATGAAAATCCTGACGGACGCGTTAGGTATCAAAAGTTAAACTGCAGAACGAATCAGTAAGACCAACAACGGCCTGAGTCGAATCTGTCCAGTATGTTCCAGCTTTGAGTCCGGGGACTCGAACCTGATTAAAGGCTAGTATGGTTTCACCCGAATGTGCGGTTAACTGAGCTTGATTTTCGAGTGAGTCAGGCCTGCTATGTCAATATCCCTAGGCAAAAGTTTCAAAAGTGTTCCAGCTTCGAGTCCGGGGACTCGAACCTGATTGAAGGCTAGTATGGTTTCGCCCGAATGTGCGGTTAACTGAGCTCGATTTTCGAGTGAGTCAGGCCTGCTATGTCAATATCCCTAGGCAAAAGTTTCAAAAGTGTTCCAGCTTCGAGTCCGGGGACTCGAACCTGATTGAAGGCTAGTATGGTTTCGCCCAAATGTGTGGTTAACTGAGCTCGATTTTCGGGTAAATCAGGCCTACTATGTCAATATCCCTAGGCAAAAATTGCAAAAGTGTTCCAGCTTCGAGTCCGGGGACTCGAAACTGATTGAAGGCTAGTATGGTTTCGCCCAAATGTGCGGTTAACTGAGCTCGATTTTCGAGTGAGTCAGGCCTGCTATGTCAAAATCCCTAGGCAAAATCTTTCGATTACGTTCCAGGCTCGAATACAGGGACTCAAGTTCGACTGAAGACTAGTAAGGTTTTTGCTCAAGAGTATAAAAGCAAAGACTATGACGTGCACGATGAAGGGAGCACATGCTCGATTCTTCGAGTCAAGCAAGTACTCGGGGGCTAATGACGAGGTTATACTTTGCGGGTACCCCAACTTAATGGTACCTGGTGCACATAATGATCAAAGAAGCTCAAAGATTAATCGAAGCCCATGAAGGAAGGTTTAAGACGAAGAGTGTTTTCCAAGTTAGATCAAGTTATAGTCGGTTAAGGCTTTCCATACATGTAACCTTGGTCGGTTATGTTTCCCGAGACCCAGCCTCCTATATAAAGGCTGGGAGGGTGATCGATCAAGGCAAGCAATCCATAGCCACCAGAACCTCGACGAGATCAGCAGCTCGCCGAACCCTTGTAACCCTCATATTCATACCATAAATACAGACAAGCAGGAAGTAGGGGTTTTACCTCACTCGAGGGCCCTGAACCTGGGTAAATCCAGCTTGTCAGCCGTCGATTCCACCGATACTACGCGTTCTCTACCACACAATCAACCCTAGGTATAGCAACCATGGGATTTGCCGAGGGCACACCTCGACAATCGCCGTAATCGCGCAATTATGAAGGATCTGTGGATCATCGGCAATCTCACGTCACATTGGATCAGAATTCAGTTTTAAGGGAACGTCGTGTTTCTGTGATGGGGTTTGGCTGCCTGATAGGACCCTAGGCCCGTACAGCCTGGATTGTCGTGACAGACCAAAACGTCATGCATGGTTCTCCTCTTACCGAAAAGTGGTGTGTGTGCCATACCGATGATTGTCATGTTAGAATGGTCAGATGGCGACAACATTGTCGTCTAGCGTGACATCATGTGAAATGCGGGAGGATGTCCTACCTCCACAAGGCATTTGGAAATCACGGCACATGTACCAATGGTACAAGAACACTTGGAGTCTACTGTATATGCCATCTATAGCAACAACATGGCGACAACTGGGCCAAGCAGAGGAGAGTGTGTGGACCAATCCAAACAAGACACGTGGTATGTCAGGAAGGACTCGTATAATTAAACCGCCCTACACTTCTAATCTAAACCAAGTGAAACAATTTAAGCTACTTCCATCTTTAGTGTCATCTTAGTTGTGATGCGTCTTATGTTGTGAGATCGAACTCGTATGTTGTGGTCAATCATTGGCACATTTAGGCAATTTTTTGCACTACAGAAGTAACAAATTACAAGTATTTGGGCCGCTGATTTGAGCATCACTTAATTGTACATCGGTTTATTGGATAACAATCCCAATTAGGCCAATAGAGGATGACCACTGCATTGGCCACGTCATATTTGGTCCAAGCGTGACATGGGGCCGAAAGTCCATACAAAGGTATGGCCAATCGAGGTTGACCTACCCCAACCAATATAGTTTTTGTTAAGTAGGCCTCCGAATATGGACCCATTCTCTCCATCCCACGAAGAATCAGACCCAAACTTGCCGGACCGCGCCTCAATAATGTGATCTTAACAAATAGGTACATAATCTTGCCCAATTTCGTTATTTGGCACCACTAGTAGTCCACTAAGCCCCATTGATTTGGCTGAAGCTCCACTTATACTGGACACGTGGAAGCTTAAAAATGGTGGCGCCTACCAGACAGGTGGGACCCAGGTTGGGTGAACTGAAAACATGGGAGTATTATTTGTTTATTTATTTTTAAATACATTATAAGTGATTTGTAATAAATAAAATATTATTTTAAAATAATTCTACAACTTGAGTAAAACAAGGGGTGGGTCTCGGTACTGGCATGTGGGCCCGCCACCGACAAGACGTGACGGCTGCTAGACACGTGGAATGTCGTGTGCGTAAATTTTTGGTTCCGCCGCTACAAGTTGTCCCGCCGCTTCAATCCACGGGTCGGCACTGCCGATGCTCCTCTACCACTTCTCACATGAACTAGGACATCCACCCCCGCTGAGAAATGCAGATCAGTACCAAAATTTGAAAAGTGTGGTCAAAATTTGGACTAGCGATGCTGCCTCAGAGTCGTGTGAGCTGCACGACCTCAATCCAATTCGTTGCGACATGGGCATGTTTTAAAACAGAAAAGTTCTTGGTAAGAATTAGATTTTGCCAAGTATCACGGTCTCAAAAGAATGCACCAAGGAGGATGTGCAAAAGAGGATGAAGTCTTATCTGCGGATCAAGAAACATGTCAAGCTGACGACGGCCCAGATGGTTCATGATTTGGTAGAGCGTAATGTTTAATCTTTTTGTTTTGACAAGGTTAAGCGTGAGTGCAGATCTTGTTGTGCGTGCTCTTGAGGTGGTGGAGTTTGACTTGTTAGGCATGAAGTTTTGCCAATGGTCTTGGGCCTAGTGACCCTTGTATTTGTCTCGGACAATGTGTCTTGGTTGCTAGTAGAAGTGTTGTTTTCGTTGGTTTTCCTTAGTCCAGTTACAATGAGAAGTAATTTAGACTAGTAACAGGTATATGTTACTAATCTAAGACTCTAAGTTACTACCTTTACGATGGGGAGTAACATGTGTGTAGTGTCATGCACAAGTCTATTTATTAGCTTGTATACACATTTTGCTTTGAAATGTGTGATGTTACGGTAACTAGCTATGTTACTCCAAATTCCTCTCTCCTAATTAATTACTCGGCACATCAGATTTTTTGCCTACGTGACATTCATGTTACTCCTATATTACCATGACTAGTCTTAGTTGACTGTGCTTTGTTTTCCTTTCACAATTGTTTTCTCTTATTAACTGACCAACTCTTTTCCTTTTTCTTAATCCAATGCAGGAGCTCCCAACCTTGTGACCAGGTGTCGTAAAAAAAGATTTTGAGAAGTACACATGGCCTACTCGTTGCAGCAATGCAGCTCATGATTTCTGTTTATCAACATCAGCAGCATTCACGAACACAGCATAAATATAGTTGCGTTAATCCAGCCTATGAATTATTTTCTCTTTTACAACAGCATCAGCAGTCCAACGCAAGTGAGTGTACAACACAGTTACACAAATCACCAGATACAACAGCACCAACCAATCTATGTCTCCCTCCTGCTTCACAACCCTGAGCTAGCTAGTTTTTTTTTCACTACACCCTGCTTGTACAGTGGTGCAGGTGCTGCTCTGGTTTATGAGTCAGCAGCGCAGGATATGAATCAATCAGCCGTTCATCGTTACAACATACAACTGCAACTAATGGTACAACATGTGGAGGAGCAATATATGCAGATAGCCTGTCGACCGTCATGCACCGCCATTGCGCTTCGCCTTCCTGTACTCCCACGGCTCCTGTGGCTTCTTCGACGCCCACAGGCCCTTGCGGGCGGCCTGCGCTTGACTCTGCCACTGCAGGTAGATCAAAGAGATGATGATGTCTTTCAGGAACTTAAATTGCATAAATAATATGTTTTCATATATAAGTATATAACTCCATAATGTCTGCTTGTTTTTTCGCCAAGCCAATGATCAAATAGTATACATATGTAGCTGTATATGAATTTACCTTGGCAAGTTCCGGGCGGTTATCATAGTCAGCGTAGTGCCACGCGAAGCCTTTCTTCAACATTTGCTCCTGCGTAAGAAGCATAGAGGGGATTTTTATAATCTTTAATTTGTATTGACTTTCAAGAAAATACCATAACCGCTCCAGTACGTTATTCCTAGGGGAATGCACAAGCGATAGTCTGCTAATTTACTTCGGCTTAGCTGCAACATCTTGAACTTTTTCATGACCCTAAGCAACACTGTTATGAAACTACTACAAGAACACAGTTGCAAGGAACTGATTTTTTTCCTCTGGAAAGTCAAGACACATGGGACGGAAAGTCAAAACTGTTCGAAGTTCATTCTAAGTCGCTTCAACCTATGCTGAACTCTACCGAATGCAGAAGGTGATGTTATTCTTCTTTACCTGCACGAACACCCCGCCAGCGTGGAGATCGCCGACAGACCTGCCATAGCGGTCGGTGTCGTAGACGTGCACCGTCAGGCACTTCCCCTCCACCAGCTTCAGCAGCGCCTCCTTGGCCTCCTTACCGTACGGCATCGCGCTCTCTGGCGCGTCGATCCCACTGCATTTCGTTTCAGTTCAGTTCAGTTCACACTAGCCATTCGATCTTGATCATCGAACCAATAATACACGGTGTGGCGCAAAACCAGACTAACCTTAGCCTGATCCTGTACTTCCTCGCGAGCACCTCCTTGCCCTTGGCGTTCGGTACTTGCCTGCAAAACAATCATTCAGAAAGTTTCAGAACTGTCACAACGCTGAACTCAATTGCTGATCGACAGACAATGTCAATCTGAATTCTGAAGTGACCTGAATCCCGCGTCGGCGAGGGTCTTCTGGATCGCATCGGCCTTGGGGTAGTCCCTGGCGGCCCGCAACTTGGTCCGCTCGGCCGCGAGGTTCTTGATGTCGGCGGACACGCTGCTGGCCTCTGGGCCGACGGACACGTCCACGTACACCGTCACCGTGTCGCCGTCGGCCACCGACTTGGCGTCCACCGGGAGCGTTTGCAGCTCGGCCTTGACTGGCTTGTGCGTGGGTGCAGTGGGGTGAGCCGCCGGAGCAGAGGAGTGTGCCGGCGCCGGTGCTGATGCTGCCGCCGCGTCCGGGTGTGGGAGGCCGTAGTAGGCGAGGAAGCCCTGGACGAACAGTCATGGATCGATGAGCAGGGATGGCCGGCAGAGTGTGATTTCGATAGAACAGACATGAGCACTATGTATACCTCGATGTCAGCTTTCTGATGGTTCTTGAGCGTGAGCACCACGAGCTGCGCGGCGCCCTCCGGCGTCGTCGGGGTCGGCCTGGCCTTCTTCCATGCCACCTGCAGCTTCTTGTACCTTGCATCACCAACACCAAGGATGGAATTTAGAAACAAAAATCCATCCTATAACATCTTGCGATCACAACCTTTTCTGCTACTGACGAGTATTCATCATTAATTAATTCCAGGAAACCTCCCGGAACCTCCTACCGCTTTGCCACAGGCATCAGCAGCAGCTAATTTTACTGGTTTCTTCATTTCTCATGGTGTAATTACCAGTGTAACTATGTCCACCGTCTCGTCTAACATGGCACAAGATATTAGCACTTGACTGAGCCGCAGACCAAGTTCTACTTGTACTAGAGATTTGTGTTTAATTTCCCCAACCAAATTCAGTAAATGCTAATTGTTCTTTTCTTCCTCTAGATACATACGTGTTTCTTATCAAATTCTTCAGTTAGTGGTCGCTTTCACAGTTTCACACCTGGAGGCTAGCTTGGCATCCACGGCAGCTACCTAGCGGTTTCTTTCTGGATCTTTGACAAACGCGCCATGAGCTCGAACTTAAACTATTCCATCCATCGGAAGAAGGATACAGGAGCTCAGGAATGAAGAACATGAAAGGGGAAAGCGAATTCAACATACCAGTTGGCCTGCGCGTTCTGGGAGGAGACCACATGCCGGCTTAGCCCTGCCGGAACCTGAAATCAGATGCAACGCGACGGAATTATTGTTGGTCGTCGTCGTCCTCAGGTAACAAGTAACAACTACGAGTAAGAAGCAAGCCAGCCCGTAGCAGAAGCAATTCAGAGTAGCAGCCAAGAACTGATCTGAGCTGCCTGACGCGGCCGGGTCAGGGGCGTAGTAGGTATACCTGCTTGGTTCGCTGGAAATTGAGGATGTCTTGGCCGAGCTTGGCGACGGAGTCGTGGGCGCCGAGCGGGTTGAAGGCCCCCTCTCCGAGTTCGGAGCAGACGCCGCAGAGGAACCGGTAGATGCTGTTCCCCATGGCCGCCGGAAGGAGGAGGAGGACGATGACGCGGAGGAGGAGGAGGAGGATTATGCGTGGGTGTGAGCGCGCAATCCGCTCCGGGATTTGAAAAGAATTCAGCTGTCTCTTCCTCTTTGCGTGTGGATCTGCGATTTGAAAAGAATTCAGCTGTCTCTTCCTCTTTGCGTGTGGATCTGCGGGACGAACTGGTGCCAGTGTGCAAGGCGTCAGAGCCGTTTGGAAGGAATCGCGGCTCCCTTCACGAGGAGGAGGAAAGCTGCTGTTAAAGCTGTCGAGCGAGATCTGCCAAGCGGAGAGCGGGGACTGGCCGTTGCGAGGCTGCGTAGGATTTATTGTGCAGGAATGGCGGGTGCTGTTACTGTTAGCGGTGATCTCGTGATTAGGACGCCATGTCGGCATGCATGTTCGAGCGTCGCTGTTGCCGACTGCTCGAGTTTCTTCCATGATGACGCTTTCGGCGAGATGATGAGATTAGTTTACCAATAATAGTAGTGTCTCCTTGGCTAGGTGGCATGCAGGTGGAAAGATATGCAGGTTGCTGATGCCAATTTGGGTGGGTGTTCTTGCGCCACCTGGGCTATTAGCTGAGAAAACGCATTATTGGTTGGGTTGTTCAATTGGAAACCGGGAGAAGAAGTTCTAGTACTCTATATGTTTGCCATGACGATAAGGTCAGACCGACAGGTATGGACTATGAAGTAAGAAAGGTCACCCGTAATCTGTCCTCTAGCTTTCCTCAGAAAATAAGTTACATATGCATTTGTCAAAAAGTCCAAAATAAAATTTGAACTTGTAGCCAAAAGATAAATCGAACCCCAAACTTTGAATTTTCGAAATTGGCACTTTGAACTTACAATTCCCATTATATTTTGAAATATAAACCTATTTGACGCACCGGGAATTGTACTACCCCAGCCGGGATAACTTGTTACTCTGATTTGAGCGTGCATGTCATAATCATCCTCATCATATGTCTCTCACATTCACCTTATCAGGCTGCATCAGGCACGCAAGGAGGCGGGCCTAGACAACCAGGCGTGCATGCGTCCGCCCCACATAACTGTGAAGAACAGAAAGGGCGTGGCTAAGTCGCCAGAGTTCTGTGACGGAGAAAGGGGTGGGTGGGAGAGAAAAATGGGGAGTAAAAAGAAAGTTGAATATAGATCTGACAAGTAGCAGCAATTACGGGTTTTTTTTCTCCCGTGAAAAACATGTACAATGTTTAAAATGGATTGGGATTGACAAAGTCGGAGTGCCAAATCTCGAAACTGGTAGTTCAAGTTTCGAATTATCTTTGTCTTCAAGTTTAAGATTTGTTTTGAACTTTTCCCTTTGCATTTCTCGTATCACGAAGTATCGCTTCACCGCGTACGGAAGTTGGACTGTTGGTCGGTCATTCGGGCCTTCTAGAAAGGCTGAGCTGGAGTGACGAATGGGTTGACGAGATGTAGTCATACTGCGGCGAGCCCTTACCGAGGACCGTAAACGCGCAGTGGCGGAACTAGGGGGTGGCGAGCAGAGGCCTTGCCCCCCTATGCCATGATAATCCAAGGAAAAAAATTATGCGTAAGCCAAGATTAGACACGATTTTTAGAAAAAATCACCATGGTTGGTCCCTTATCATGTTTGGCCACCCCTGAGCAATATTCCTGGTTCCGCCCCTGTAAATGCGTACCCCTCTTGCACAACGATGCAGCTAACACTGCTATTGGGACGATCCCTTTATTTTTCCACATCCGTTTTTTCTCATTTTGGTAGTATTTTGGAAAGTTCTGGTTCCGTTATTGCCGATTTACTAGTTTTCTCGGTTTTCGACTGTTTCATTTCCTCGGTTACATATTAAGATTCATGTTTTGAATAATATTCATTTTTAAAAATATATTTTAAAGAGGTTGAGAATTTAGAAAAGTACAAATTTTTAAAAATGTTCATTTTTGAAAATGGTTCAGTTTTAAAATGTTCTTTTTAATACAATTTTGAAAAATGGTTCCTTTTTTGGAAACGGTTCAGATTTTTAATTTTCTAAAATGATTCGGATTGAAAATCTGAACCATAGAAGGAAGTCCTGCAGTGAATGATTGATTTTGAAGATGGTTCAAAATCTGAACTAACGTGAAGAAGCAAAGTACAGGAAACGACAACGACTAAGGTGACAAAGCAGTGAATGGGCCAAGCCTACTAGAGGAACTCTCGTGTCGCCTCGACGGTTGGCGCTTGAAGCATCGCATAGGAGCCGACCTCCCACCCTTAAGTCGGGCCTATATTTCAAACCTAGGCCCGCCCCTTGAGCGCAAAATCCCGCCGGGCCTCGGGCCTCGTGACGGACTTTTTCCTGAAAACACCAATATGCAAAGCCTAGGCCCGTCCCGTCACGTCCATCGGGCCAAAATCTGAGGCCCAGGCCCGGCCCATGGGTAAGCCCAGTCGAGCCCAAGCCCAAATTTTTTGGGCCGGGCTGGGCCGTTCGTGTCGGGCTTCCCATGGCCAGGCATACCCCAACAATACAGCATCTGCTTGAAGACTCGGCTTCATGGGCCACTACTAAAACCGGCTCAATACAATACAAGACGTAATGTTATTTTTCAGTTTTTAAAGCTGATTGTTTTATGAAAAATCTGTACATTATTAATATGAACAAAATTTAAATAAAATAATTTTCGAATATAAAGAATTTTCAAAACCCAGAACATTTTCCAAATTTGAATGATTTTCAAATTCGAATGAAATTTTGACTCTGAACAAAATTCCGAATCTGAACAACTTTTAAATCCTTAAAAAGTCGAATCTGAACAAATTTTGAATCTGAACAACTTTGAAATCTTCAAAAAGTTGAATGTAATTAGAGTTTTGAAATACGAACAATTTTCAAATCTGAAAACATTTCGAATCTGAAGAAATTTCAGATCTGATTTTTTTTTTCAAAAGTTGAACAATTTTCTAATCTGAACAAATTTCAAAATCTGAAATTTTTTTAAATCTGAACATTTTAAAAAATCTGAAAACTTTTCGAAAATCGGAAACTTTTTCAAAAAAACAAAACATAGAGAGAAGGAAAGTAGGAAATAACAGAAAAAAGAGAAGAAAAATCGTGTTAGATGGGCTGGCCCATTAACGGAATTCTTCAGGCAACGCTCGCTTTTGGCGTTGCTGCGGGGCGATGCATCGCCAAACCTATACGCCGCCCGTTGGCGCCCCTTAGTTGTGCGGCACGTCTCAAGACGTAAAAATGACTCTACGTGACGCTCCGGCTGAGAATCGATATCAGGACCTGCGCGTACGTGCAGGGTGAGTACAACCAGCGACCTAGGCTCAACTTTACGTCAAAGAATCATTATTCATGGTTTTATATGTTTCCAGTTTCCAAATGTTTCTGTTTCTTTTCTATTTTCCGTTTTTCTTTCTTTTTCTGTTTTGTCTTTCTGTTTCCTTTTTCCGTTTCCCTTTTATTCTTCGTTTTTATTTTCTTTTTGATCTTTTTCCGTTATGTTTTTTATTTTATTTTTTGGTTTTTTATTTACTGTTTTCACTTTTTCCTTTTTATGTATTAATTTTCGCTTATTTTTTAAAATGGTTCATTTTTTGCAAAATAATTATTTAGAAAATGGTTCTGATTTTCCAAAATGGTTTCTTTTTGAAAGTGGTTCCTAACCAAATTTGTTTTCCTTTTTTAGAATATGGTTCCGAACCAATAAAAAAAGGTTTCGATTTTTTTGAAATGGTTCTGAATGAAAAAATGGTTCCGATTTCGGAAAAATGGTTCATATTTGGAAAATATTTTTTTTAAATGGTTCTGATTTTTCGAAAATGGTTCCGAACCAAATGGTTCCAATTTTTAAAATGGTTCATTTTTTGAAAATGGTTCTGAACCAAAAAAGTGGTTCCGTACCGGAAAAATGTTTTCGAACCAAAAAAAATGGTTCCGAGTTGGAAAATGGTTTTGAATTAAATATGGTTCCTGATTAAAAACGGTTCCAAATTTGAAAATTGTTCATTTTTTAAAATGGTTCCATTTTAAAAATGGTTCAAAATTTAAAATAATTATATTTTGAAAAAGGTTTAGAATTTAAAATGGTTCCAAATTTGAAAATTGTTCATTTAAAAAATGGTTCCAAATTTGAAAAAAATTCCATTTTGAAAATGGTTCCAAATTTGAAAATTGTTCATTTCATAAAATGGTTCCAAATTTAAAAATTGTTCCATTCTGGAAATGGTTTCAAATTTTACATTGTTCCGAACTAAAAAAATGGTTAAAAGTTGTTCCAAATTTAAAAATTATTCATTTTTTAAATTGCACCAAATTAAAAAATTGTTCATTTTTTAAAATGGTATCATTCGAAAAATGTTTGCAAATTTAAAATGGTTCCCAATTGCCGGTTTATTAATAATATAACAGGAAAGAAATATTTATAATCCATAAAAAAATGTCAATGTATTTAATACGTTAGTTAACTAGATTGACACAAATATTGCAGGTGCTGGTTGGCTAGTGCTCCTCGTGCATGGATGATGACGTAGCTTGTTCGAATCCCAGCTAAAACAATTATTTTTTCTTGCGCGCATGCTGCCACGAGCAGGAAAGGTTGATCGCGCGAACAAATGGGCCGGCCCACGAACGGAATCACGCAGGCGCCCCGGAATTGCGGGGCGCCCACGGGCGGCATAAAGGGGCGCCCCATAGGGTTCCGCTGCTTTTCACGTCGATGTAGTTTTCCACTCCGCCCCCCACCCTTCCTTGAACCCACCTCGCCAATTGGGCTAGCGATACACCCTAAAAAAACTTTGGTCTAGCGGTGCTAGGACACGAAACTACTAGCTGTTGCCCGAGCGAGCCCGTCGCCCGGTTGGCGCAGCGCAGCGCACGCACGTGGGTGGGTCCCACCACGTTACTTCCCCTCCCCATCTTCTTCTTCCTCCTACTCTCCCCAATTTCTCTCTCCCCGCGATTCAAAAGCACGGCCAGGAAAGCACGGCCAGCTCAAGGATGTGGCGAAGGCAAGTATCGTGACACCACTTATCCGCATGATGCATTGTGTGCCTATGCCTGATGATGTGTTTAGGGTTGCAATTGCTCGGGTGTTGCCGGGTTGCGCATATTACGATCCTCCGGCTCAACCCCCAATGCCGAAAGGGAGTATAATCTCGATGAATGCCAGCCGTGGCCGATGACATGGCCAAAATCACTGATTCATTTAGACCTTCCTAGCATCACCCCACAACCAACACAACTAACACCGGTCGACAGTCGGCTCCACCTGATGTAGACCGCGAGGACCCCATGCACTGGCACCTCAACGATGGGCCTCTTGACCAACATGACCATGATCTAATGCATTCTCACGTGCCTGATCTAAGAGAGAAGCTTGCGTGCTCCAAGCGTCTAAATTTCCATTCTCAACCATTGCCAGAAGCTACTGGGGAAGCCGGATTCAGCCAGGGCACACTCCATGATACCTTGCAACAGGCTCTCGATCCCAAGGAGCCTAAGAAGGCGGAAAAAAAAGATTCAAGAAAAGCAAGACAACCATTGGTGCCTCCAATAGCCAGCATGTGTCGGGAGATAAGATCCCCAAACGGGTTTGTGACAAGATGACCATCCCCAACTGGCATCGGTCCCATGAGTTGGGCAAACCGATGCTGCCGGATAATGTGCTAGCCGTCGTACGTCCTGATATCAAAAGCCTCCATGATAAAGTTCTATTATTGGAAAAAGAACTTATCAAAGAGAACAATCCATCGTACCCGCTTTTCCCGGGAAAGGTACCAAAGGGCATGGGCTTTGTCGATATATATCCCGGGGACGTGTTCTTCCTGAGATTTAGTGATATCTTTGACATGATGCACATGAAGCCGCTCTCCACGTCCATGGTCCGACTATTTGCGCTCTATTTGGCGCAGCAACTCATGACAGAGAACTCAAACATCATGATAGTCGACCCCTACTTCATGGAAGAGTGCTTTGTGAACACCCCTTCGGGTAAAACTCGGACGACAAAGCATTGCACCAAAACTATCTTTCTCTTGCCTTACTTTCCCGCCGGGTAAGATTGTTTTGTACCTATCATAAACATTATTTCGTACACGCTTTTCCATCGCGTTAATTTGAAGATGATGGTCTCTATTTGTTTACCGCAGTAATCAATACGGCACCCTCATCGTTCTCTTCCCAATGGATTCGTATGCCCTGTATCTCGACTCGGGGAGTCTAGAGAAGACGAAAGACTACACCGGCATCAAGGATGTCCTGGATGAGGCTCTCAACAACTACTATTTAAATGAAGGCATGATGAGAAGACATATCGAAAAGCATGGCAAGAAGATATTCGCTCACACGACAGAGTTCGCCGGCATCAAGCAGGCGCCAGGCAGTAGGACTGAGTCCTGGTATCTCATCCTTCTAATACGGGAGTTCATACGGGAGAAACAACGAGTAGCATTTCCTGCTGCTGTCGAGCAATGGGCCAAGCTAAAGGCGGCGGCCACTGATGATGCAGTCAGGAAAGAGTTTCTCCGCATCCAGATAAAACTTTCAGAAATAATCGATAAAGAGCTCACCCACTGTGATGGGGTGTTCTATATGAATTCACCGACAAAGAACGAGATAGAAAGACACCTAGAACATCAGGCCAATCGCAGGCCATTCAACACGCTAAATGGTTATCGCGAATTCCCGCTGAAGTCAAAAGCCAACAACCGAAAACATAAATGACAACGGTGCGTGATCTCGCTAATTCATTAACTAGCATGCCTAGCTCTTTTAACTTGTGTGACATGTGTGAGATCTCTTTTTTACCGCCTAAGTCCTGCTTTATTTGTGTCTAATTAAATCTTTTATGCACTCAATTTTATTTGTTGCCTAACTTTTTTATTTGTCTTCTGTATAGAGATGAAGAATGAGCAAGGAGGAGGCGGAAGCTAGCGGTCGTAAGAGAGGAGAAACGACCGGATACTTCACCGTGATCTCATTGTCATCTTTGTTATTGCGTGCTGCTCACAAACTTACCGTTTCAGTTATTGTAATATCGAAGACTACTAAACAGCGTCTCAACCGTGATGTACGGTTTGCTTTTGTATGATACATATTCGGTCGTCAAACATTTGTATAACTTTTCGGTTTGTACTTATAATCATATATCTATACTGTTTCTGCTATCTGCATGTATATTGCTGATATATATACCTGCATATACTGGTGGAATACAATTTTAAAAAAAAAACCCGCCAAATATACCGCTGGCGAACCTGTAAGCTACCGCTGGCGGTCAAGGTCCTCCCACGCATCTGTACCACCGGCGAGCGGAGGACGTACCGCTGGCGGTCGTGCGCAGCGCTGCGCGAACTACCTCTGGCGGTCGGGAGCCATGTTCGCCAGCGGTACAGTTTCGTACCGCTGGCGACACGGGGACGGCCAGCGGTAGAAACTACCACTGGCCATTTTGTACTGGCGAACCCGAATTCGCCAGCGGTAGGCTAAAAAAAGTCGCCAGCGGTAGGGGTTTTCCTACTAGTGTAAGGGTTATATCAATGTTTTATAATGATTTGGGGAATATTTCATAGTTTTCCCATTTATTTGGAATTAACCCTGTTTTCCAGAAAACGTCTTTTTAGTGTTTCAGACTTTCCGGGAGATTCGGGACTCCAAAAAGGGCAAGACCAAAGAGCACGGTTCAGAATTTTCGAGACGAACGCAATGGGCTCAAAATGAAGACCAGAAGCCCAACCAGCTGGAAATTAGAGGGTCCCACGCGGCCCCTGTACCTGGCCGCGTGGGCCCACCTCTTTTGGGCCTCGGAGCTCCGCTGTCGTTGATCTTTTCTCCACCGACCTAGTCGTGACCTAAAAACGCCTATAAAAATTGTCCCCCGACGTTCTCTGGAAGCAGCGTCATCGAAACACAGAAACACCGAAACAGAGACCTGGAGCTGCAGATTGGATGGGGAAAACTCCGGCAGGGCGCTGCCGGGGTGGTCTCCATCTTCTCCAACGACTTCTCCACCGTCTCCATGATGAAGGAGGAGTAGTCCACTCCTGGACTTGGGTTTGTGGTGGTAACTTATATCTCTCCTCTCTTTGAGCTTCACTAATTAGTACCGTATGAGCTGATGAACATGATTACGGTCATCTATGTAATTCCTATGGTGGATATTGTGGTATGAGATGATTTGTTATGCATTTACTGTTGTGTTGGAACTTTTATGACTTGTCATACTTTGGAGATATTCTATGATGCATGTGATTGTTTGATTTATTCATAATGCCTTGTTTATCCTTGTCATGAGGTGATTGACACCACCAAGTGTAGATAGATGAGAGAGTTGTGGTCACACACACGAAATATAAATCATTGCACTAGTGTTTAGAATATTGTCCATTAAGAAGTATGATGTATGTGGGTATAGGATGGCCGATGTGACACGGCATATGTATTGAGTGACACGTGAATACAGCCCAACATCCTTTATCTGGGGGTAAAAAGAAAGAGTATGATGTGGAGTGAGAACAACCACGCTAGCCTTACGAGGGTGACCTAGCAACACAAATGAGTACTTCTTTCAACGATGTGTTTTAGGACATATAGCCGTTATAAAAGCTACCATTAAAACATGACAATTGTGTGTACTTTATCTATAACATGATAATCACCGTAGATGAGAGAGAGAGGATTAAGTGAACCCATGAACCCATGTCCATTGTTCCTATAAGAGAAAACCTTTGTCTTGTCCTCTTGCATTGAAAAGGATGGGGACACTTTTACATTCTTGCTTTGTTACATTAAACTTCCATTCATCAAATCAACCACTTGTTCTTTAAACTTGTTTAGTGCATAATCAACTAAAACTTGTGACACTTTAGTTGTAGAGAATAGATAACTTTTTCTTCTTGCTCCTGCGGATCGATACCTTACTTCATCATTGAGAGGTGCTACAGTGATCCCCTTCTCTTGGGGCTAATCAATTGTTTATACAACCTCAACTTGAGATGATCCAAAATAAAAGGCCCGTTTGATGCAAAGGATTTCCAAACTAATTGTGAATGAATGAATCCTATAGGAAACTTTCTATCTTGGTCGTTTGATTTGTAGGATTGTATCTGATAGGAATTTTTTCTATAGGAATTGTTGTACTATTTCCCATAGGAAATCCAACATTCACTGTCATTTTACAATTCCTTTGATGGCATCTAACAAACTATAGTGCATGTAAAATCCTATAGGATTGGAGTGTACATGACATTAGAATCCTATGATTTTCCTATTCCTGCGATTTTCCTACCCTAAAAGTTGATTCTTTCGATGAGATGCACAACTATAATATTGGTGAATCCTTCCTTTGAAATAACCTTGAGGATTTTGCTTATAAGAGTATCTATATGAGCATTTATTTCTCCTTCATTTCAGCTCTAAAATTAGTGGTGAAGACGTGTTAGCTCTCGAGGAAGGTAAATTCCACCTAAAATATCTACAATGCACAATAGAACAAGAGCTACCTAACAAACAATTAATGATATGAATTGTGATAAATTTAAAGATTGTAACTAACTCAAGATATGATTAGCTCTAGTTGAGTAGGCGTGTGTGGTATGTGCATGTGCTCGTGGTTTGAGTGTGTGTGCGGTGTACTTGTTATTTAAATAAAAATCATACTTCGTTTATACTTATACCTACTCATGCACGCGAATACTCTTTCAAGATATCTGTTAGCATACACACTGTGGATATATATACGATTATATTACATGATTTTACAATAGACAAACTCATGTATACATACACAATAATTTACGCAAGCATCATTAACTAATCTGAGGACATATACATTTACGTCCTTTTTATTTACAAAATGGTTTAATGATCTATTGAAGTGAACTATCTTTAATAAGCAAAATAACTTTTGTTGTCGGCCATAGTTTACGTTTAGCATGGGAAATTCTATTTTACACATAGGCGCTAGCTAAACCTTTGTGGTAAACGACACTATAATAACATTACACAATGTAGTTATGTGATCAGAAATAGCCTACATAAGTGATGAAATGAAGTAAGTTGTATTTAGTACAAAAGTTCAGTATAAATGCTACTTGTTTTACACTTATGTACTCAAACGATTTGATCACCATCGGATTCGCTTGATTCCTATTTGCCGGCTGTGTCCAACGCTCACTTTTGTATGATGTCCGCCCACGTATTTGAGTGAGCGCATCTGTATGATCTCGACGACAGAGGCGGTGACGCCATGCTTTGGAACTGAAGTTAGTAAGGTCTAGGTATATCGGGTGCTGCCACGGTCTTGGACCCGCGGCTGGATAGTAGATGGATGTTCTGATACAACTGTCATAACGACTCTCGGGCGTTAAGCTGTGTGAAGCTTGATTAATGGGTCACATGAAAAACGACCTGATAAAGAAGGCTCTTTTATAATTCCCTGTTTTTAAAATATTTATATGTTTTAACTTAAACTTGACAAATTTCGAATATGAGCATTTTTCAAATCTATTTTTCCAAAAAAAATATGAATATTTTTCAAGAATCTGATTCTTTTTTGAGAAAATGAACTATTTTCAAATGATCATATCTTTTTCCGAATATTTAATGGAAATCCGATTAAATTTGGGAACTAAACATTTTTCAAGTTTCAACAAGAACATTTTTTATATTTAAACTGGACATATTTTTTTTGAATAATTTGCAAATCTGAACATTCTTAAATTGTGAACCTTTTAAAATCTGCACATTTCTTAGAATGGAACAATTTTCAATCATAAAAAGTAAAAAAAAAGAAACAGAACAATTTTCCAAGCTGGCCGTTTGCGTCTCCGTTGGAGTGGTCGAGCAGCTATGGGAACATGAGGTATTCAGGTGCAGGGGGCGTGGTTCTGTCCCGCGCACGAAGGGGAGCATCGAGGTGCTCGGGCCTTTGGGTGGTTAGGAAAAGGCGCAGGTGCGTGTAGACAGGCCGGTTCTTTCCGGGCCTTTGGGTGGATCGGGCGTTTTGATCCCGGGTGACGCTCCGCGCTCGCCGATGCTTTGCCGGTCAGCGTGAACTCGCTGCGCACGGCCGTTCACTGGAACTAGGGCATGACGTGCGTACGGTCACGCATGCATCCGCATCTTTGCTGCTTTCTATCCCCGCTCGGTCGGTGCCTACGTGATGACTCGCGGCCAACATCCCGCCTCCATCCAACCATATCGATGGAAAAATACGGAGGTGACAGATATTTGGGCTAGCAGCCTACATCGATATGGAGGCGGGATGTGCCTACATCGATATGGACCAAAGGTTTACTTTCCGGCACGTCATTTCGCAAGGCACGTAACTTCCGTGCACAACAATACGGGGAAAAAATCGGGACCTCCTCACGTTCGTACTCCCTCCGTTCCAAATTAATTGACTTCCATTTATTCATACATAGATGTATCTAGACATGTTACACGTATAGATACATCCACATGTGGACAAATGGAAGTCAATTAATTTGAAACGGAGGGAGTATTTCTTACGGCCTGAAATACAAATGGAGTGGGAAGTAAAACAGCGAACCAAGTGGTGAAACTGGGATTGGTCGGAAAATAGGTGGGCTCCAAAAATACCTGGGATTTGGGCTTAAAAGACAATTATCCAAGCGGGGCCTCGGTCTCATCTCCCTCTCCCCGTAAGTAATTTAGACTTGGATTCTTTGTACAACCTCAAGTAAGTTGAGATGATTCATTCTCTTGATGACATGCACAACTGTCATGTTGGTGATCTCATCATTTCAAATAATCTTGAGGATTATGCTTATAAGAGTATAACAAATGGAGGAATTCGTTGTGGCCAAGACATCTTATACAATGCAGAACAAAACAAAAGCTACCTAACAAACAACTAATGATATAAACTGACATAAATATAAAGATTGTAACTATTAAACTCAACAAAAATGATTAGCATAAAATGTACTCATCGGTAACAAATGCAATCCAGTTTAGTAGGCGCAATGTGGGTATGTGCATGTGCTCGTCGTTAGAATTATTATAATTGTTAGACTAAAAAATGATTAGTACTCCCTCCATCTCAAAATACAAGGGGCGCTATTTTTAAGGTGGTCTTTGACGCTCAAATTTGACACCACCAGTATATAACAAAATATATAGAATGAGAATGTGTACATGGTACTGTTGGATTCGTCTTGCAAAATTCTTTCATTTCATATATCTTTATAATATTTTGGATACATATTATAAGTACAAATCTTGATCAAAGTTATACGGCGTTGACCAGCGAAATTAAAGGGCGCCTTCTTCCGACTTAAGAGAGTATGGATGGCCACCTCTGGGCTGTTTGGGACATGCCGGGGAACGACTCTCGCTTCATGGGCCATAGCCCATAGTTAAGCTTGTTTACATCAAGTGCACTTGTACGGGCTAGAACAAGCCAGGACGGCTCGTTCACCCATTACGCCCACCATCTTGCCCGCTGGTGTAGCTGCCGGGGACGGGGGACACCGGCCGGCATGCTCAAAAAAACAAAAACTGGGGACACCGGCCAGCTAGGGGGAGAGCAGCACGGCCGTTCACTGCAACCACGGCATTTCCCCGCTCGGTCGGTGCCTGCATCTGCATGACAGGGTGCCTGGCCGGAAATATTTTCGCCGCCCATATCTTGCGAGTTCGCGGCCGGACAGGGTAGCTATGGACGTGATGTCCCGCATGCCAAACGTAGTTCGGTGGAACTCGATCTGGTTTAGATGGACGACGACTACGACGCCGTGCGCTCCCAGACCTGCACTACATTCCAAGTGACAACCCGCCACACCACAACCCTCATGTTGAACGCACTCTGCGACCAAGTTGGCAGGGGACGTACTCCTCGATCGTCGCCTCGGCCGGGTTGGGTTGCCTCGAGTCGTACAGCATCCACCCAGGGAAGCTCGCCGTCCAGCAGGAGCGAGGTCGCCCCTCCGACCACAGCCGCCCCAAATCGACGCAACCTTTTAAAGGATGGTCGCCGGCCGGGCAGCGAACCAGCACGGCACGAGTTCCCAACACATCGGTCTCGTGATCTCGTCTCTTTCTCCCGGGAAGCCTGGCACGGCAAAAGGCTCTCGGTCCCGGTCCCGGTCCCGCATGCCAAACCATATCGGACGTGTGAACACGAAAGAAACTGGGGTGAGCACCGGGCTCACCCCACGCTCGGTGCGCCCCCGTCTTGGACGGCTGGAATCGCACGGGAAGCTCGAGTCCGCATCGCGGCGCGGCTCACCGCGGCGCAGGTGGCTCACCGCGGCGCACGTGGCGGGGGCGCACCGTGAGCCCGGTGCCCACCCCAGTTTTTCCGTGAACACACCACCGGTGGATGGATGGGACGGAGAGAATTTAACTCGCCTTGCCTTCTTCCCGAGTAAAAACTTTGACAAGACAACACTACAAAACTAGTCTGGATTGGCTTTGAGACATCTTTCGAGTACTCTGTAAAGCCTTTGACAAGACAATACTGCATGCCCATCTTATTTTACCCTTGCATTGACCCATCTCTCTCTCCCGATCACCCACTCATCGCCGCCGAGTGTGAAGGAGGAGCAGCGCGATCACCCCCTCCTCGCCTTCTTCTTCCTCCGCGAGGGGAGAGCGACGTCCCCATTAAACCGCGGCGTGCAGAAAAGTCGCTAGCGCGACGATGTTGTCGGACACAACTTGGACGATGCTGTTGGAACTTGGAAATAACAGAGATCAAGGATTAAAAATATCATACTCCCTTCTTTCGATGAATGCAACAAACACAATCTCGAAAAAAAATATCATTCTCCCATTAGTTTCACATGATAAGTACGACCGATATGTTTTCAGTTGCACATGAGTTACAAATAAAATTTTCTTATCTGTTGACTTAATCTGTCCAGGTTGAGCGGCTCTGGCCCTCACGATCTTACATCGGACGATTGGTAGGACCTACGGTGCGGGGCTTGAGCGGCAACACGCGCCCCTGACCAGAGTACAGTAAGAGCATCTCCACCGACGCGCCCAATAAAACGTCCGGCAAAGTTGCTGGACAATCGCTTTTGGGCGCGCCGGCATCGGTTGCCGCCTATTGGGAGCGGCGCGCCCCACCGGTCGCTCCCAATAGAATTTTGAGAAAAAAAATTGAGACGCGAATTCATTCAAACTTAATGCATTTCATTCAATTTCGACATTTTTTTACAAAATACGACGAAATTTAAACTAAACCTATTCTAATAGCCGGTGAAGTAGCCGTAGAACTCTTCCAGGGCCACCGCGTCGTCGGCGTTGTCCGGCTCCTCCACCTCCTCCTTCACCTCCTCCTTCACCGGCGCGGCGGGAACAACATCATCCGACTCGAGGTCGATGATGTTGTTGTCGACGAGCGACCAGCTCTGGAAGAACGCGAGCGGCGCCGGCTGGACCGTGTTGTACGGCAGGTCCAGCGCGATCTCCATTTCGCGTCGGTACCTGGCCTCGGCCTCCTCCTCCGTCATTTGCCGCGACAGTGGTGTCGAGGCGCGCTTCTTGCCGGGGAGCAGGACGCCCCCGGCTCGAGCTTCACCGTGGCGCGGGATGAGGACACCCCCGGCTCGAGCTTGACGCGGGAGCGGGCGGCGGCGGCGGCCCGAAGTCACGGATGGTGACGCCGCTGTTCCTGGCAGGCGGCGCCGACCATTCGTGCTCCTTCTTGACCTTGATCCTGCGGCCGCTGTTGTTGATCGGCGGTGGCGACTCCATCTTGACGAAGCGCGGAGTCGTGGGCGTCGTGGACCGCGCGCTGGAGGACGACGACGAGCTGGCAGGCATCTGCCAACCGCCACTACGGCCGCTGGATGGGCCGGTCTAGCCGTACTCCCGCAATGTCGCGTAGAAGTCGCGGCCCTCCCACCAGCGCCGCCTCCACGCCGCGTTGTTCTATCGGGGAGCCTCCGTCCCCTCGTGGTCGTCGACGGCGGCGGCGCGCTCCGCCTCTAGCAGTGGCCGCCAGTTCGGATTGTTGAGGGCGTAGTCCGGATCCGCCCGCTGCTCCGGCGTCATCTGGCGGCGGCGGTGGCGGACCAGGTCGGTGAACCGCTCCCCCGTCGGCAGCGGGGGCACGGCGTAGCCCAGCGAGCTGATGTTCCAGCCGCTGCCACTGGGGAGGCGCATCCCCGGCGGAACGGGATGCGGTGATGGGCGAAGAACGCCGCCTCCTCCTCCTTGCGGAAGCAGGTCTTCACTCCGCTGCTTTCCGACGCCTGCCCGTTGTTCGCCATGGTCGCTGGGGAGAGGAGAAGACGGGGAGAGGAGAAGACGCTGGAGTGCGGCGGTGGAGGTGAGCGGTAGGGTCTTTGTAGACAGGGGAAGCGGCGCGGGAAAGCACGCGAACGCGGGAAGACGCGGGAAGTGCCATTAACGCCGGCGTCGGTTCCCGAGGAGTCGCCGGCGACGCGCGTCAGTGGAGGCGACACGCCACCACCTTGCCTTCTGCGCTCGAAGCGTCGCGTCGTCTGCGCCCGCCAGGGAAACCGTTGCGTCATTAAGACGCCGCAATAAATCAACCGGCGACCGTTGCGTCGCTGACGCGTCGGGCCCGTCTGTCAGGTTTGGACGAGGCGCGCGTTGCCGCGGTTGCCGGCGCGCCCGGTTGTGTCCCTAGAAACTGGGCGCGAAGCGGGGTTGCCGGACGTTCTATTGGGACGTGCCGGCTATTGGGCGCGTCGGTGGGGTGGTTTTTCGTGCGGGCGCCCAAAACGTTTATTGGGAGCGGAGTTGGAGTCGCCGTCGAGATGCTCTAAATTCGGACCAAATCTTTTATTCAGGCTTGGTCGTCCGTGCACGCATGGCCATGGATGCATGGCCGCCGGTCACTCTCTAGCTTTATCTGACACGACGCACGGTCCCCGAGGATTCACCCCTTCCACGCCACCACTCTGCAACGCTACCACCACCTCCGCCGGCCAGGTCCCCAGAAACTCCCACAGTGAGACTGAGCAGTGAGCAAACAGGCAATCTTCTCCCCCAACCTTCAGTTCTTCCCCAGCACCTCGATCGATCAGTAACAAGTGCGTGCTCGCGCCGAAGTGGAGCCGATGAAGATCCTCGAGTCGCCTCTCATGGGCGAGTTCATCGGGTTCCTGAAATCCAACTGGGGCGGCCACTCGCGCGTCAGCCAGCGCCGGCGCCGGCTGCAGCAGCTGGTGGCGATGGTGCGCGGCGTGGCGGACGCCGCCGAGGGCCGCACGGCGGTGCGGGGCAGCTCCATCGAGGGCTGGCTACGGCTGCTGCGCAAGGAGGCGCTCCGCGGCCAGGCGGTCCTCGACGCCACCAGCGACCCCTCGGCGGTCGTGGGCTCCGCCAAGAAGTTCCTCGCGGGGGTCAAGGCGCTCTTCGTCTGCAGCGCCGAGGTCGACCGCCTCGCCGACGCCGTCGACGCGCTCGAGCGGCTCGCCGGACCAGGCGCCGACCTCGACATCTTCCTCAAGGTGCTCCAGTTCGACGACACCGCCAATGCCATGGACGTCGACGACGCCGCCGCATTCGCCTTCGCCCCCGCGCATTTTGTAGAGGAAGGAAGCTACAGCTACTCTGCCGCCACTGCGCCGGGCGCCAAGAGGAAGCGCAGCGGGAGCTCCGGCGTGGACCAGGCCGGTGACTGCGGCAACGAAGATGGCGAGGCGGCGTCCCACGGCCGGGTTCTAGTCGACCGCGCGTACCGCCATAAGCGCCGGGCCCTGGCGTGCAAGCGGCACACCAGCTCCGGCCCTCCTCTGCCGACGGGGCCTGACCGGTCCGTGGCGGTGGCGATGGCGATGGCCAGGGTGCGCCGCCGCATCGGGAGGCCCAGCCTCGGGCGGCCGTTCTCGCGGATCTCCTTGCAGTGAGCGAGCATCGATCTAGAGTATAACCCCTTCTCCTGCATTTGCTGCCAGAAGTCTAGAAATCTGAGGGATTATGTCGATGATGTAGTATGATTAGTTCTTCATCCGACCTCCTGTGGACCTGGGAAGAGTTCGTTCAGTTAACTTGTGCTGTTAACTGCTAGCTTATGCAGATTACTCAGTTTAGTCCATTTCTTGAATTCGAGTTGTGGTAGTATTAACTCACTGATGCAATTTGAAGTCGGAAGATGAACACACTTACACACATCGTCGCACTCGAACAATTTGAAGTTCCATCACGGCTATACAACATGAAATTAGTATCACTGCATCAGCTTGACCGGCAACAGGGAATTGTACTTTATTTGATGAGTAAAATCACCGGCTGTTGTTTAACATGGCAGGTGCGGTTCATTTTAGTTCATGTACTTGAAAATGGTTTCCCCAGGATTCGAAGAAAACCAGGAAATGATAAACAATTTAAGTTGAATATCATTAAAAAATGATTTCAATGTGTGAGAACCACGTGATTTTTTTTATAGAGGAGGGTACAACATCACCGGAATTGCAAGAATGAGGATTTGAACTCGGTGGGTGGGAAGACATCAGCCCCTTCCCACTACTAGGCCATGCCTTAGGGCCTGTTTGGTTGGGCTTTTGTTGTGGCTTTCTCGACTTATAAGCCATATGTTATTTTATGGTGATCCAAATTCATATGACGATATGGAGTGAGCGGCTAACTTCGGAGCGAAGCGGGGCCCGTCGCCGGGAGGCTTGGGCCGGGAGGTACGGATCGTGTCCGAGTCGGACTGCAGGCCGACTTAGGGTTTTGCCCACTATAAATACATCATGTAAGCCGCCGGTTGGGGTAAGCCACACATTGTAAGCCCACGGCGTTTGTAACCTCACCTCGATATAGTGAAGTATTGCTGGCTGGCGCCCGTGGTTTTTTCCTCTCCTTTGTTTGGAGAGGTTTTTCCACGTTAAATCTCATGTCCCGTTGGTTTGATCTTTCCGCTCTTCATCATTTTTGTGCTATCTTTTGTAACACCATAAGCCCAAGCCCAACCAAACAGCAAACCCACCAAACGCGCTTAACAGGAAACCGAGTGAAAACAGGCGTCGCGAGCAAAGCACGCGGGGACGTGCTTTTCCGGCTTTGGATGTGCGCGCTTCCTAGCCATCCAGTCTTTGCCCTTGAAACTGCAACGAAATTACCCACCATCTGCCACCACGAGCCTCCAATCTGCTGCTCCCGTTCCCCAATTTCAGTCGCACGTCTCACCTCTCTGGCTCTCTCCCGCACGCGTTTTTTTTTTGACGAACCTCATCGAGAGGGCGGGGAGCTCCCGCATTGCATTTAAGAAAAAGAATTGACAGTTAATAGGGAAACCGGACAGAAAAACCATACTACACACGGTTAATTTAAGGAAAACCAGTAAAAACCCAAAAACACCCTATAACTAGTCAGTGCACATCATCTGAGCCTGACACAAGAGTTCCAAGGCCCAAGGCCAACTGAAACCCCTCATGCTCAGCCAGACCAGCCACCGGAGCACTCACACGACAAGAGCAAAACTTGCACCTAGCCTTAATGGAACAGGAATTATACATTAACCTGGACCAACTCACAAACAGCATGCATTGTCAACGGCTAATGCATGTAAAATGCATATATGAACTTTGCACTATATTACTTATATTCCAATCATATTTGCATCATATAAGGGTTATATCACTGTTATATAATGATTTTGGGAATATTATATTTATTTCCTATTTTTATGGAATTAACCCAGCGCAGGCAGAAAAACCTATTTTTTCCTTTCAAGTTTCAGGGAGCCAAACGTCGTCCAAATCACCTGCAAATTTACGGGCATCATTTTTTGGAAGGAACAAAACTTGGGGGCGAAGGAAGCGAACAAGCGGAGCCCGAGGCCCAAAAGAGGGGCCCACGCGGCCTCTGTACCTTGCCCGCGTGAGGCCCACCATCTTTGGCCTCGACGCTCCATTGCCGTCGATCTTTTCTCCGCCAACATCGCTTTGACCTAAAACCGACTATAAAAATAGCCCCCCGACGTTCTGTAGAACAAGCGACGCCGAAACACAGAAACACCGAAAGAGAGATCTGGAGCTGCGAATTGGAGGGGGAAAACTCCGGTGGGGCGCTGCCGGCGTGGTCTCCATCTTCTCCATCGACATCTCCACCGTCTCCATGATGAAGAGGGAGTAGTCCACCTCTGGACTATGGGTTTGTGGAAGTAACTTATGTATCTCTCCTCCCTTTGAGCTTCACTAATTAGTACCGTATGAGCTGCTGAACATGATTACGGTCATCGTTGTAATTCCTATGTGGTGGATCTTTTTATGAGTTAATATATGTTTGAGATTGCAATGTTTGTTTCAGTTATGAATATAGATGCATATTATGTACCCCGTTCTTATTCACTTGTTATGATCAAGCATGTTTATGAGAGCGTGTGTGGGGCGACGTGTGCATTAGTTGGAGTAACGGGGGGTGGTGAGTGCGGTAAGTTGACAACTGTAATATCGCGATCCACTTGGGTGTTTACCTTACTTTGTTGCCTCGCTAGGGATAAACAAAAATACTATGCTACAAGGGTTGTGGGTGATTTGCCACTTCTCCGTGACTAGATCTAGCATGTTCTTATTTTAACTTCATGTCAAGATATTTAAAGCTATACTCTGAGTTATCTTAATTATTAAGGTGTTATGATTTAGTTCGCATCTTGGTGGAGTATAAGTGAGATTAATAACCAAAAGATCTCTATGTTAGGACGTGATGCCCATATAATAATTAGTAACTTGTCATCAAACTTTGTGTTGCAATCTCATATGTCAACTCCTATGTTCCATTGTCTATCACTTTATTAAAGAGAGAGTGCATTTGTGAAACCATGAACCCTAGTCCATTTTTAATCATAAGAAACACCTTTCCAACAACTTTTACCACTTTTCCATTTTCTGCCATTATTAAATCCGAAAATACAAAAAAACTTTTACATCTTGCATTCATCATAAAAAACCTAAAAATATCATTCATCATTGTTATCATCATCCTTGCACATTTATTCACCACCATTGCATATTTATTTCTCGTTTGTATTGCATAACTATCTTGATATCATTCTTACACCTTGTGCTTGACAACCACAGGTGAGGTTGAGGACCAAAACATTTAACTTTGTTTTGTAGGTAACTAAAAGAAGGATAGGAAGATAAATCTTTCACTACTGATTCCCCCAGAGTTCTATATTAAACCCTCGAGTCACCCTCGTGGGGAAAACACGTCTTCCACTTACTACATACTCTGCACTTGGAGGCTCAACCTAACCCCGTATACTTTTTCATTGCAGGTAGCTACTGAAGGCTATCAGTTCTACGGGTATCAAGACTATTTTCTAACACCTAAGCTTGGGGAGGTTGCACCTACGTGAGCATCATCTTATCCATCTTTACCTTCAAAGCAAATTATTTGTTTTGTCATTGTCTTGCATATCATATTTCGGTTTGCATATTTTATTTTCAGTTTTGCATTTATAATCATAAAAACCAAAAAAATATAGTGTTGTTTTTAATATGTGTGTTAAAATATGGAGAAACTTTCCGGAATGTCTATGGGTAATGATTATTTTAAAAAGTATGACGCCTACTCTGAATATCAATCAACCAAAGAGGGAAATAGAGTGGGTAAATTGCTTAAAGCTCTTCACAAAATAGCTAATCAATTTTGTGAGTTACATGGTATAACTTGTTGCAATAGAAGAGTTGTTAAACATTCCCACTATCAATGCAAGTATAATAGTGATCCTATAATTGCTTGTTATCGTGAAGATGAATGTTTATGCCCTGATATAGAACAAGTTGAGAATATATTGCTTATGTTGGAGCCAATGAGATAGACTCCCTTCTTAATAAATTTCTTGCAACTAGTCATGTAGCTCGTGAAATGAAAGGACAAGTTTCTATTATTCTCCAACTTTGCAAAAAGAATTTAGTGACAATGTTTATGTTAAATAAAGAATTCTTTCTTCCATGGAAAGTACTAATATTTTGCAGGAAGAGGATGATGAAAACATAAGCTTGGAAGAGGAAGTATGTGAAGAGGAGATTGAAATGGATATGTTCCAACCTAAACTTGGGGAAGAGTTGGATCTCCCAACTTCACCTTCAACAAATGATAGTTACGCTGAAACTCAAAAATCTTTTGTTATTAATGAGAACCCATGTTATGATGAGTGTGAAACTGAAAATTCTATGGTCCTATATGATACCCATGCTATTATGATAATGCTCCTTTACTTTTAGTAATACTACTAGTGAACTCATTGATGATAATGAGGAGTGTTGCTTAAATATGCTATATGATAACGCTTTAGATGATGGTCCTATGCTTATTGATAATCCTCCATGTTTAGTTGTTACTAAATTATGTGAGGATAAAAATGATATACCTATTGTTTGTGATAGTACTCTCACTCATGAGAGTTCTACTTTTTTTGATTCTCCTAATTACACTATAGAGGAGAAATTTGCTTATGTTGAGAAATACTTATGTGGTTTGCAATTATCTTTGTTCCAAATTTTGTTGCAACCATGATATTAAACTTGATATTGATCTTAATAACTATTTTGAAAGAGGGAAGCATGCTAATGAATTCCAAAATAAATTTAATGATCCTCTTTATGTGCCTAAATTATCTAAGTTGAAGATTCTATTGGTTATATGGTTGAATACACTTCTACTACTTGCAACTATTATGAAAGAGGAGGTGAGAGCCCTCTTATATTACTATAATTACATGCTGCAAGTAACTATTGTTAATATGCATTGGAAAACTTCTATTTATTGTGATTCATTCATATACAAAATGCCAATGCATAGAAAGAAAGTTAGACTTCGTTGTTATTACTTTTGTTTTTGTTTTTCTCTCTACTAGGTTTCAACTTGACTATTATTTTCATTGGCTTGAGAGCACCATGGGATCCTGGTATTATGCATGGAACACTTCCCAAAAAGAGGGACATCAAAGTTCAAGCTCCCTCATGAGCTTCATTTCAATAAACAACAAGTAAGAAGCCTAGCTATATGGCTATAAAGAAAGCGCTTTGCGGGAGGCAACCCGGTTATTTTTATGTGTGATTTTCTTTGTGTCCTCTTGCTGTATCAAGAGAGTTTGTTTTTAGTTTAGTTTCTGGAATTTTAATAAAGTGCCAAGTTTTACCTTTTGGTTTGAAAAGTTGCTTATAGCGTTCGGAGATTTTATTCCTGCACGAATCTGTGCACGGTATGATTTTTAATTCTTATTCTGTAACTCCGAATGAGCTCATATTTGAACTGTAGTTGCAACTTTTCATCCTCTGTATGCATGAATTTTTGGAATTTTTCGGCAAAGTTTGGTAGGGTAAAAAATACGTTTTGCTGCTGCTGTTTTTCTGGACAGATTCTGTCCCATTTTGTTTTATGCATGTTTGAACTTTTAACTTGAATCTTTTTGATTCAATTGAGTTTATGAGTAGGCATACAACATTATATACTTTCTGGACATTCATATGATGTTTTGTTTAAGGATTATATGCAGCAAGAAATCTATTTGTTTATCACTACTAATGCACCCCACAGAAAAGAAATGGGAGAAACGGTGTTTTGAAGTTTTTTCACAGGGATTGGAGGAGATGCACCAAGAGCTATCCAAGGATGGTGAAGACCATAAGCTTGGGGATGTGAAGACAACCCCACTGGACCTACACACTCTCGGTTTTCTGTTTTTCGATCGAAACACTTTATCGCATAAACTTGGAGCGTCTTTTTGTTTGTTTTGTTTGATTTTTTTGAGACCACCACACTATCATTTATATGTGAAAGAGCTACTGGAAATATGGGTTGAAATATGTTGGATGCTTTTATTGGGAAAAGGGATGTTTGAGTTGATTTTTAATGATACATATAGTTGCATGATTCATGAGCTTGTTTATGAGTAATAATTTGCAAATGCTTTATCAAGAGCTATCACTTATTCATGTTTTGATGCTGAATGTTATTTTACTTGTTTAACATGGATTAGTTAGTTCTATGGACACTCATGCATGCATTTAGATGGTCAACTTTCTCCCTCTTGCTAGCCCAAAAATTCCAACAAGTAAAAACTTGTTTCCAACACCTTCAACCAAAGTTATTCCAGTGAGTCCACCATATCTACCTATTAGCTTTATGCTATTCCGAGTATGTTTATCATGATATTTGTGTTATCTATACCTCTGAATGAAAATGTTTATGTTATTGATTGTATGGGAAAAGTTGGTTATATAGCTCTCACGAACTTGATGCACACTTTACTTTTATTGCATAAATAAAACATGACCCATTGTGATTAAGATTATGATGTTAGTGGCTTGATAAATGTCGGTTGGGAGTTAGCCCATATGTGCTGTCACATGCAAAGCTTTCAACATGCTCCTTCATCATTTAGTTGATATCATGTACTTTTGTTTATGGATGCCTATCATGGTGAAATGAGGTGGAAATGAAGTAGTTTAAATGAGTTTGTATAAATGGTTAGAGAGACGCCTGGGCCGCTAATCTAAGCCATGCATCATTCATGGTGGAAATTTACTTACATGCTATGGTGAACCGTCTGTGATACACCTTATAATAAAAAGCTATTCCAATGGTAAATAAAAAGGGTGTTGGTTGTTCATCTTGTTTGTTTGTCTTGTCATTTTGATATGGGCTTGTTCCATATCCTGGGACAAGAGGTACCCCAGTTGACGCTCTTGATGATACTATTATTACTTACAATGATATAACTTGAACTTGCTTTGTTTCCAAGTTGAGTAACTCATGGTGTAGGTACTTGTATTCAAGGGGCATGAGACACCTAACCTTTACTTTGTCAAGCACACTACTCATATTTGCTTTCACATTAAACTTTAATCATTCAAGATGCTATGATAGGGGTAATGAGAGCTTGACACCAAGGATTCCACATTGCAATCATTAACTTAAGTAGAAGAGTTTGGAAGTTAGATGAAACTTATGCATGCTTTACCTCTACTCACATATACATCTTTCCAAAGTGTCCACCTTTTATATTCAGATTTTCATCTATACTCTATGACCAATGTAGGATGTTCTTACTTATCATTATGCATACATGTGGTCCATATTACTATCTTCTATGTTACACTTTGTGAACTATCATTGAACATCCTTGCATTGAATACTTGATATCACTTCATAAACTATCTTGCATATTGCTACTCCTTTGAAGAATGAATCATTTGACTCTATGTAGCAGTAGTAATCATCTTTGATATCCATTGTTAGTTATATTGCAAAGTCCATGTTAGTTTTATCACCTTCATACTCGAGGACGAGTATGGTTAAGCTTGGGGATGTTGATGCATGTAAAATGCATACATGAACTTTGCACTATATTACTTATATTCCAATCATATTTGCATCATATAAGGGTTATATCACTGTTATAATGATTTTTGGGAATATTATATTATTTCCTATTTTTATGGAATTAACCCTGCGCAGGCAGAAAACCCTATTTTTTCCTTTTAAGTTTCAGGGACCCAAACGTCGTCCAAATCACCTGCAAATTTACGGGCATCATTTTTTGGAAGGAACAAAACTTGGGGCGAAGGAAGCGAACAAGCGGAGCCCGAGGCCCAAAAGAGGGGGGCCCACGCGGCCTCTGTACCTGGCCCGTGGGGCCCACCATCTTTGGCCTCGACGCTCCGTTGTCGTCGATCTTTTCTCCACCGACATCGTCTTGACCTAAAAACGACTATAAAAATAGCCCCCGACGTTCTCTGGAACAAGCGCCGCCGAAACACAGAAACACCGAAAGAGAGATCTGGAGCTGCAGATTGGAGGGGGAAAACTCCGGCGGGGCGCTGCCGGCGTGGTCTCCATCTTCTCCATCGACATCTCCACCGTCTCCATGATGAAGAGGGAGTAGTCCACCTCTGGACTATGGGTTTGTGGAAGTAACTTATGTATCTCTCCTCTTTGAGCTTCACTAATTAGTACCGTATGAGCTGCTGAACATGATTACGGTCATCGTTGTAATTCCTATGTGGTGGATCTTTTTATGAGTTAATATATGTTTGAGATTGCAATTTTGTTTCAGTTATGAATATAGATGCATATTATGTACCCCGTTCTTATTCACTTGTTATGATCAAGCATGTTTATGAGAGCGTGTGTGGGGTGATGTGTGCATTAGTTGGAGTAACGGGGGGTGGTGAGTGCGGTAAGTTGACAACTGTAATATCGCGATCCACTTGGGTGTTTACCTTACGTTGCCTCACTAGGGATAAACAAAAATACCATGCTAAAGGGTTGTGGGTGATTTGCCACTTCTCCGTGACTAGATCTAGCATGTTCTTATTTTAACTTCATGTCATGATACTTAAAGCTATACTCTGAGTTATCTTAATTACTAAGGTGTTATGATTTAGTTCGCATCTTGGTGGAGTATAAGTGAGATTAATAACCAAAAGATCTCTATGTTAGGACGTGATGCCCATATAATTAGTAACTTGTCATCAACTTTGTGTTGCAATCTCATATGTCAACTCTATGTTCCATTTCTACCACTTTATTAAAGAGAGAGTGCATTGTGAAACCATGAACCCCGGTCCATTTTTAATCATAAGAAACACCTTTCCAATAACTTTTACCTCTTTTCCATTTTCTGCCATTATTAAATCCGAAAATACAAAAACACTTTTACATCTGCATTCATCATAAAAAACCCAAAAATATCATTCATCATTTCTATCATCATCCTTGCACATTTCTTCACCACCATTGCATATTATTTCTTGTTTGCATTGCATAACTATTTGATATCATTCTTACACCTTGTGCTTGACAACCACAGGTGAGGTTGAGGACCAAAACATTTAACTTTGTTTTGTAGGTAACCAAAAGAAGGATAGGAAGATAAATCTTTCACTATTGATTCCCCGAGAGTTCGATATTAAACCCTCGAGTCACCCTCGTGGGGAAAACACGTCTTCCACTTACTACATACTCTGCACTTAGAGGCTCAACCTAACCCCGTATACTTTTTCATTGCAGGTAGCTACTGAAGGCTATCACTTCTACGGGTATCAACGGCGTGACGGGGTTCTTGCACATCTTCAGGTAAGGCTTCATCTTTTCTTGCACATCTTCCTCGGTGACTTTGTTTGAGGTCTTTTCCTTTAGCAAATCGCCAAACGCTTCTGCCCTCCTATATTCAGCACGCTTTGCAGTCGGGATACTGCACTCCTTGTTCTTCTTCTCCAATCGTCCACTACGCCTCCCAATATGGGTAGAATCCCCTTCAATCTGCAACTGAATTGGGGCATCGAGCAAGGAGAGCGGCGCCGTGCAACTGAATTGTTCAAGAGCTCATCCAGCAAGGTGGGCGAAGCCGGACCAAGCGGAGGGCCAACACCATCCGACGAGACGTCGGCCTGAGAAACCTCCAGTATGCGAAGGTCGCCTGGCGCTGTTAGCTCAGCGGTCACCTCCCTGACAACTATCTCATCCAGCTCAAAGCCCTTCCAAGAGGTCACAACTTGATCAGCTTGGTCTTGCTCTTCCTCTCCTTGAAGCTCCATCGCGGGGAGGGCAGTGTCTAAGTTAGGAGGGTTATCCATGCCCAGCTCAGACAAGCCGCTCGCCCCAACCTCCTCACTAGCATGAGCAAGCCTTCCACCAATAGCCTCCATTAGTTCCCACATGCCAGAGACTTGCTCCGTCGAACCCTGCACAGCAGCCACCAGATCACGAAGGGGCTGGAACACCTCCTTCAAACGAGCCGCAAACATAGCTTGCAGCTCAACACCTAGAGCCTCCGCCTAGGCCGCAAGTAGAGTCTGCAACAACTCCAAGGGAATGGCAGCAGTGCAAGAACCAGCCGCCTCGTCTCCTTGCCCACGCGGAGCGTCCAGCTTGAGCGCATCCTGCTCGACAACGACCAAAGCCCACGAACGCTGAGGACGAGGGGCTGTAGACGAGTGATGCGTGTAAACCACACGTTCGTTGGGTGACTCCAAGAGTAAGGTTTGATGAGTGTAGCGGCAAGTCTTCCCTCAGTAAGAAACCGAGGTTATCGAACCAGTAGGAGATGAAGACAGTTCTGAAGGTGTCAACGACGCTAGAAAACTTGCTGCGTCGTAGGGGAGGAAGAAGTCCTGACGGTTGACTTGGAACCTGCACACAAGACAATCAAACTACTTTGCCCCAATGAATCAGTGAGGGTGTCAATCTCACCGGCTTGCTGAAAACAAAGGATTAAAAGTGTTGTATGGAAAATGATGTTTAATTGCAGAGAATGAAAAAGAACAATGATTGCAGTAGGTTGTATTTCAGATGTAAAAGAATGGACCAGGGTCCACAGTTCACTAGTGGTGTCTCTCCATAATAAATAACTAACATGCTGGGTAAACAAATTACAGCTGGGCAATTGCCAATATTGATAAGTGCATAACATGCATATGCAAGTTGTGGTGTCTACTATGAGATTCATTTGGGCATTACGACAAAGTACACAGACCGCTATCCAGCATGCATATGTGCCTAAAGAGTCCACCTTCAGGTTAACGTCCGTACCCTTCCGATATTAAGTTGCAAGCAACAGACAATTGCATTAAGTAAAGTGCATAATGTAAACAACACATTCATCCTTAGACAAGCATCATTAGGTTACCCCTAGTAGCAACAGCGCATCCACAACCTTAGGGGTTGCTGTCACTCCCGCAGATTCAATGGAGACTGAACCCACTATCTAGCATAAATACTCCCTCTTGGAGTCACAAGCATTCACTTGGCCAGAGTTTCAACAAGCAACAGAGAGCATGCAAGATCATAAATAACATAGACATAATATTCAATATTCAACTTGACATAGTATCAATCTTCATCGGATCCCAGCAAACACAACATGTAGCATTACAATAAGATGATCTTGATCATGATAGGCAGCTCACAAGATCTAAACAAGATGGCACAAGAGGAGAAGACAACCATCTAGCTACTGCTATGGACCCATAGTCCAAAGATGAACTACTCACACATCACTCCGGAGGCAAGCATGGCGATGTAGAGACCTCCGGTGATGATTCCCCTCTCCGGCAGGGTGTCGGGAAGAGCTTCAGAACCCTCCCGAGTTAGGGTTGACGGCGGCGGCTCTGGAACTTTTCGTGGAATATGACTCGGGTGTTTAGGGTTTTCCTGAATAGATGAATATATAGGCGAAGGGGCGGCGTCGGTGGAGGCCTGTGGGCCCCTCACCACGTCATGGCGCGGGAAAAGGTGGGGCCGCGCCGCCACGTGGTGAGGGCGGCCCACAGCCCCCCTTCGTCTCTCCTTCGGACTTCGTGTACGTGACAGAAAAATAGGAGGTTGGGCTTTTGTTTCGTCCAATTCCGAGAGTATTTCCAGAAACACTTTTCTGAAACCAAAAACAGCAGAAAAACAGGAACTGGCACTGTGGCATCTTGTTAATAGGTTAGTCCCAGAAAATGCATAAAAATGATATAAAGTGTATATAAAACATGTAGCAATTGGCATAATATAAGCATGGAACATCAGAAATTATAGATACGTTGGAGACGTATCAAGCATCCCCAAGCTTAGTTCTACTCGTCCTCGAGTAGGTAAAACGATAACAACAAAATAATTTCTGAGGAGACATGCTTCACACAATCTTGATCAAATAATATTGCAAGGCTCATGTCATGAATGAAGTGACTCAAGGCAATGGTCTATAGTTTGCTAACAAATAGATAAAGAGTAAACAACTGAATCATATAAGCAAAAGCTTTTCACGAATAGTACTTTCAAGACAAGTATCAAAAAACTTTGCATAAGAGTTAACTCATAAATCAATAGATTCTAAATAAAGGCATTGAAGCAACACATAGGAAGATTTAAGTTTCAGCAATTGCTTTCAACTTTCAACATGTATATCTCATGGATATTGTCAACACAAAGTAATATAACAAGTGCAATAAGTAAGCGTATAAGAATTAATGCACACAAAGTTGACACAAGTGTTTGCTTCTGAGATAGAAAGAAGTAGGTAAACTGACTCAACATAAAGTAAAGAAAGACCCTTCTCAGAGGGAAGCAGGGATTAAATCATGTGCTAGAGCTTTTTAAGTTTTTGAAATCATATAGAGAGCACAAAGTAAATTTTTGAGAGGTGTTTGTTGTTGTCAACGAATGGCAGTGGGCACTCTATCCCCCTTATCACCCAGACTTTCAAGAGCGGCTCCCATGAAAGACGTTATTTCTACCCAAGGGTAGATCATCCGTCTTCTCTTTTGTTTACACATGCATATTTATAAAGGGATTATTGCTTCTGTGCCCTGGTTCTCTCTAGTTTATCTGTTTGTGCCACCCCCGCGCAGTTTCTCTCGTCCGTGCCCTGGCTGGGCCGCAAATGGCCCGCGGCAGGCGAAGACGGCCGTTTCCGCCCTTTGACCGTTCACAAACCTGTTACATGTGGGCCCAGTGAAGTGCATGCACCCCGTCCCACTTAAAGCTTACAAGTGGGGCCAGCGGTGGAGGAGTGCTTGCATGCAGCCGTACGTGCGCGTCCATGCGACCATGCCTGTGCTCGCCGTCCTCAAATTTGCGCCGCGCCTTCAATGGCGTGCCCCCCTGGCCGGCAAAAAGCTGCCTGATGTGGAGCGAACCTCGTGGCGAGATTCGATCCGTTGTTGTCCCAATCTTTCACGGCACGAACCTCCATCGCAGCAAATAGCAATCGCGGGTTTACGAAGACAATCACAAACTCCGCAGAAACAACACGCCAACCCTTCTAGTCGAAGGAATAACGTTGACAAACCGTATAGGCTCAGCTTGTAATATCCTACGTCGCAGGAACTCACACGCCAACAGAGATTTTTGACAAGAATACTCCAAACTCGATAATGGCGGCCGGCGGCCGGAACACACACGGTGTCTAACTCATAACTCAAAACCTGAAGCCTTACATCGGACGCACAACCTGGCTATATAGCCGACCCAACTTGATACACACGCAAATAACTAAACCCTTTCCAAATAAAGATAAACACGGACGCCAAACTATCCGGGACTCTCAGGGGTGTAAACGGATCGGATCGGATCGGATTTTACCTCTACCATATCCTTTACCATATTTTTTTCTCGGATTCGGATCGGATCGGATAATGAACGGTTGCGGATTCGGGGGCGGATAGATATAATCACGGATTCGGAACGGAAACGTAGCGGATTCGGGGCGAAAAGAAAATTAGTCGGATCGGTATGCGCAATGTATATCATCAAGCCACATAACCAAAAATAATAGCTCAACAACATAATAATCTAACAAAGTTATACTCCATATTATGTAGAATGACCATGCAAGGGAGTCGTTGTTCAACAAATGAACTCCACAACTCACTAAATACAAATTGTGCTCTATTAGTTTAGACATTTCGGTAGAAAATCGAATTATTCGGATTATAACCATCGGATAATCCTAACTAATATTCGGATAATCCATATCCGGATGTTATTTTTCATGCCATATCCTATACCGTATCCGGGTGTTCAGTTCGGAATCGGATATCCTTATCCGGCAAATTCTTCGGAACCGGATATGGATTCTTTAAAACGGATTCAGCGACGTATTCGGTGCGGAAATTATCCTATCCATTTACACCCCTAGGGACTCTTAACAAAATATTCCGTTTAACTATCCAAACTAATATAAACTCCTGATTTGATTTGTGCGTCCAATGTCTCCTTGATCCTCGAGCTGGTGGACCCCACCCGATATCCTTCAAAGAAAGCTGGTCACGTACTTGTACACTTCTCCATGCACGTTCCTTCAGCGGCAGGAACAGATCACACTGGTAGAAAAATGCCCTATGGTCCCGGTTCGGTTGGGCTATCAGTCCCGGTTGCCCAACCGGGACTGGCCAATCGGGACCAATGCTGGTCCCGGTTGGGCCACGAACCGGGACCAATGGGTGTCCACGTGGCCTGGTCTGGCTGCTCGTGGGGGGAGACTCATTGGTCCCGGTTCTTGTTAAGAACCGGGACCAATGAGTGTATTTTTTTTGAATTTTTTTGAAAAAAAAAATTTGGAATTTTTTTTCGATATTTTGAATCTTTGAATTATTTGTCAGTTTAATCTCGAATCATCCCTAATCTCACACTGCTCCACCCATCCTCACACTTGTAGGCTCACACTGCTCCACCCATCCTCACACTTGTAGGCAAACTTCCCGATCGGTCACCCATCCTCACACTGCTCCACCCATAGCACGCTTAACTTTTGAGTTCCTTCCCAACTAGCTTCCAACATGACATTGAGTACATCTTGATAATACTATGCTATCAATCTTATTATCCCCTACACTTTGATGGCACATGATATTATTTTTTGAATTCCAAACCTATATCCACCTATATTAACATAAACAACAATGATTAAGTAATACTAATCTTTATGCAGAAATCAATTATTAATTCAAAAAAATTAAAAAAATAAAATAATTTGAATTTCCGGCAAAAACTTAAATCTTCCTGCACGATGGCAAATGATATTATTTTTTGAATTCCAAACCTATATTAACATAAACAACAATGATTAATTAATACTAATCTTAATGTAGAAATTTTTAAATTTTTTTAATTTTTTAATTTTTTTTTGATTTTGTAGAAAAAATCTTCTGCTTGAAATAACTTTTTTTTCTTTTGGAATTTGGAGAATTTGAGAATTGCTGACCGGGTAAACCCGGGTGAAATCGAACTCCATATTTTCTCTAGTTTTTTTTGATATATTGAACGCATTTTTTCGACATCGTATGCAAAAGTTATGGCCGTTTTACTTTTTTTTTCTGGTTTTTGCAAAAAAGGTCAAAATTCATATTTCAAAATTTCTATACAAACTAGACACTAAAACCTAACTAAATCTCAAAGGATTTTATTTTTTAAAGGTTTTAGCATTTTCTTTGTGTTTTTGCAAAACTAAAAAGGCGATCCACGGGGGGGGGGGGGGGGGGGGGGGGGTGTGTGGGATCTGTTTTCAAAAAAAAAATGTCTTTAGTCCCGGTTCGAGATTCAAACCGGGACTAAAGATAGACCCTTTAGTCCCGGTTTGAGACACCAACCGGGACTAAAGGGGCTCGCCCTTTTAGTCCCGGTTCCAGCCACGAACCGGGACTAATACCCCCATCCGAACCGGGACCAATGGCTCACGGGGCCCTGTCAGCTCGAACCGGGACCAATGCCTGGCATTGATCCCGGTTTTTGCTTGAACCGGGACTAATGACAAACAGGACTCCGGACCAAAGGTCCTTTTTCTACTAGTGAGAAACAAGAATTGTAGTGTGCTCTCCTGCCATTTAATCCAGCTATTCTCCTTATCTGATGTCCATGTGAAAAAGCAGCAGCCTGTATGGCTTTGATTTTCTCTGAACTGAACCGATCCCATCTTCCTTAGCATATCAATATGCACTTCAGCTTTCTCTTGGTACTTTGCATCAAAATATATGTTACGTAGAACATGCGCATCAGTAGTAACATTAGAACACATGCCTGGTGTAATTGTATCGGACGCCGTATCATCCTCCGTTCCTGAAGAGAAACCGTCTCGGTTTCCAGTCAGCCTCCAGAGAAATAACATTGTCCGTAGATTCCATGAGCGCCGGAATTTTTTCAACAGTATTGGACTTCTGTTTCTCTTTCCGATCCTTCATATTCTCCAGTCGATCTTTCCTCCAAGCATTGAAGAGTTTCTTCTCTATAGGCTTCAGTACGTATAAATTCTCTTGCATTATGGCATACGTGTTGGCAAGATAATCATACACAGCTCTGTTCTCATTGTACCATGGCTCTCCCAGTAGCAAATAACATGAACCCATGGGCACATGTATCACGTCACACAAAATCAGACAAGAAAATTTGCCGAGTGAAAACTGTACCATAGTTTGTCTCGTGATGGTTAGTTTGTCGTGCACCTCCTCAGCGAGTATGGTCGCGGATGTGGTGTCGTCGATAGCTCCAGCTTCTCCACCATGTCAATGCCGACCGCGCTGATTGAACTATCGTGGTCGATTGTTGTGGCGCAAGATCTCTCTCCCATTCTACAGTAGGTATGAAAAAGCTCAGCGCCGTAGCCCTTCTCCTCCAGCAAGAAGTCGCTAGAAAACCTCCAAGAGTTTCTCCTCGGTGATGACGCGCCGGCCATCTCCTCCACCGTGCCGTGAGCAACTTGGTGCTCTGATACCAGATGATGTGGAGCGAACCTCGTGGCGAGATTCGATCCGTTGTTGTCCCAATCTTTCCCGGCACGAACCTCCATCGCAGCAAATAGCAATCACGGGTTTACGAAGACAATCACAAACTCCGCAGAAACAACACGCCAACCCTTCTAGTCGAAAGAATAACGTGGACGAACCGTATAGGCTCAGCTTGTAATATCCTACGTCGCAGGAACTCACACGCCAACAGAGATTTTTGACAAGAATACTCCAAACTCGATAATGGCGGCCGGCGGCCGGAACACACACGGTGTCTAACTCATAACTCAAAACCTGAAGCCTTACATCGGACGCACAACTTGGCTATATAGCCGACCCAACTTGATACACACGCAAATAACTAAACCCTTTCCAAATAAAGATAAACACGGACGCCAAACTATCCGGGACTCTGAACAAAATATTCCGTTTAACTATCCAAACTAATATAAACTCCTGATTTGATTTGTGCGTCCAATCTCTCCTTGATCCTCGAGCTGGTGGACCCCACCCGATATCCTTCAAAGAAAGCTGGTCACGTACTTGTACACTTCTCCATGCACGTTCCTTCAGCGGCAGGAACAGAAACAAGAATTGTAGTGTGCTCTCCTGCCATTTAATCCAGCTATTCTCCTTATCTGATGTCCATGTGAAAAAGCAGCAGCCTGTATGGCTTTGATTTTCTCTGAACTGAACCGATCCCATCTTCCTTAGCATATCAATATGCACTTCAGCTTTCTCTTGGTACTTTGCATCAAATATATGTTACGTAGAACATGCGCATCAGTAGTAACATTAGAACACATGCCTGGTGTAATTGTATCGGACGCCGTATCACTGCCTCACCGCCTACACTGCCGGCCCGGCCGCGCATCTGCTCCGCCATCCTCGTGTCTCTCTTGCTACTCTGTCCTGCTGCAAGCTGAGCAGTCTGGAGCCGAATCAATGCCCGGTCGCCATTACTGCCGTCTAGACCGCGACGCCGTCCAGACCGCAGATGGCTTTAAAAGGAGCCATCTCCTTGCCCATTGCGCTCACAAATCCCCTCTTCCTCTCCTAGACACCCTCGCCCAGTCCCTTATCTCTCCATGGCTCGTGGTGATGGCAGCTCCACTCCCAGCTCGAACCGCCGCCGCCACGTCCGCTATCCTTGGTTTCTTGAGGCGAGCGAGGGTAGCAGCATGGGGCGTGGGCGTGCGCGTACTCCTCCAAGTTCGAGCAGGATGCGTTCAAGGATGGAGATTGCACGATCCGGGGAGTCTCCAAGGCGCAGTCGCAGGGGCAAGGGCATGGGCAGGGCCATTGCTCCCGATCCCATTCCCTTCATCGATCTGTCCGACGAGGACGACGAGGACGACCCGGGTATGGACTGGACCATGGCCTGGAAGGACGAGGTCACGGAGGTCCTAGACCCGGGTATGGCCTGGGCCATGGCCGACCATAAAGCCACGGAGCTGGCCAAGCATTCCGCTGCCGCGCAGCAACGGCTCAAGGGGAAGAAGAAGGTCATGTGGTCGCCGTCGAACAGCAACGCCCCAATGGAGGTCGATGCCAAGGGCAGGGGCAAGGGCAAGGCCGAGTCGGTGGAGGTTTCCGATGACGAGGACGAGTGGTAGTCCATTTTAGTTATTAGTTGCTTTATTAAGGGCAAGTGCCAATTTAGTTATTAGTTGTTGATCTATTTTATAATTTTGTACTACCATGAAATTTGGCAAGGCCTTGTGCTTGACGTTTCCAATTGTGTGTGTAAATCCCCATTTGGTGTGCCAAAATCCACTTCAGTTTGCAAATGTTGCTTAGAAATGGGGCCGTTTACCCTACCTTTGCAGCTCATTTGAAAGACATTTTTCAGCGAGTCCACCATTTTTGCTTAGAAATGGTGCCGTTTACCCTACCTTTGGAGCTCATTTGAAAGACATTTTTCAGCGAGTCCACCATTTTTGTTTAGAAATGGAGCCGTTTACCCTACCTTTGGAGCTCATTTGAAAGACATTTTTCAGCGAGTCCACCATTTTTGCTTAGAAATGGGGCCGTTTACCTTACCTTTGGAGCTAATTTGAAAGACATTTTTCAGCGAGTCCACCATTTTTGCTTACAAATGGAGCCGTTTACCCTACCTTTGTAGCTCATTTGAAACACATTTTTCAGCGAGTCCAAGCTCATTTGAAAATTTACATGGATTCAAGCTAGATTTGACCGAGCTCATGGCTATCCCCATTTGGTGTGCCAAAATCCCAGTTTAAGTTACGATGACGGGTTACAGCCAAAATCCCCATTTGGTGTGCCAAAATCCCCATTTTGTGTCACTCAGGCAAATGGGGGTGGGCGAGCCAAAATCCCCATTGGGTACGCCGTGGTCCACTCGTCAGCGGGTAAAGCCCTAGTCCTACGCGCGCGTCCAATCAGATCGCAGAATGAGCTTCTCGCGGATCGCCCCGAGTCTGCCTGCAGATTCCTTCTAGAGGAACGATCGGACGGCTGCAGTTCACCGCTAGGGTTAGTTCGACGGTCATTGTTCAAATGGGGTTTCGAGGCACTCAACGGGGTTTGAAGACACTCAACGGGGTTTTGAAAAGTTTGATAAAGTGTCCAAGCTTCGTTTTGAAGTGACTAAGAAGGATCGAGTCTTTGTTTTTCAAATTTCATGTTTTAAACTTGTTTAAATGTCGGTCAACGTTAAGTTGACCGAAATTTGAAATGAGCTTCAAATATTAAAAAAAAATCAAAAAAATGGAAAATCCTGCGCACATAGTCGTCTTATGTCATACACTAAGAATTCAAGCTGATAAACAATGTCTATACACATTCAGATGAAAAAATGCATGTATCTAAGTGATATCCTCGAACTATGTCGTATGAACTCGAGGTTCAAATGAGCTTCAAATATTAAAAAAAAAATCAAAAAATGGAAAATCCTGCGCAGATAGTCGTCTTATGTCATATACTAACGATTCAAGTTGATAAACATCATCTATAAACATTTCATATGAGAAATGCATGTATCTAAGACGATATCTAAGGTGAAGAGAAGGGGTTTTGGATTTCCAACATAAAATGTTCAAACACCTCACAAAGTTTCATTTTGGAGTGACTAAGAAGGATCCATGCTTAGTTTTTCATTTTCATGTTTTAAACTTGTTTAAATGTAGGTCAACGTTAAGTTGACCGAAATTTGAAATGAGCTTCAAATATTCAAAAAAAGTCAAAAAATGGAAAATCCTGCGCACATAGTCGTCTTATGTCATATACTAACGATTCAAGTTGATAAACAAGGTCTACACACGTTCAGATCGCGTAACTACACAGAGCGCGCATTGTGGGTGCCGTTCACGTCCAGTTCATGTCCAGATCGCGCTTGGTGTGTTGACACGGATGCACCGACGCATATTTGCAACAACAACAAAGCCTTTTTTCCCAAACAAGTTGGGGTAGGCTAGAGTTGAAACCCATAAGATCTCGAAACTAGGTCATGGTTCTGGCACATGGATAGCTAACTTCCACGCAGCCCTATCCATGGCTAGTTCTTTGGTGATATTCCAATCCTTCAGATCTCTCTTAACAGACTCCTCCCATGTCAAGTTTGGCCTACCACGACCCCTCTTAACATTCTCATCCCGCTTTATCCGTCCGGTATGCAATGGCGCTTCCGGAGGCCTACGTTCTATATGACCAAACCATCTTAGACGGTGTTGGACAACCTTCTCTTCAATTGGTGCTACCCCAACTCTCTCACGTATATCATCATTCCTAACCCGGTCCTTTCTTGTGTGGCCACATATCCATCTCAACATGCGCATCTCCGCTACACCTAACTGTTGGATATGTCGTCTCTTGGTCGGCCAACATTCTGCGCCATACAACATCGCAGGTCGAATCGCCGTCCTATAGAACTTGCCTTTTAGCTTTTGTGGCACTTTCCTATCACAGAGGACGCCAGAAGCTTGGCGCCACTTCATCCAACCAGCTTTGATTCGATGACTCACATCTTCATCGATATCACCATCCTTCTGGAGCATAGACCCCAAATATCGGAAGGTGTCTTTCTCAGGTACCACCTGTCCATCAAGCCTAACCTCTTCCTCCTCGTGCCTAGTAGTACTGAAACTGCACCTCATGTACTCAGTTTTGGTTCTACTAAGCCTAAAACCTTTCGATTCTAGAGTCCGCCTCCACAGCTCTAACTTTCTATTAACCCCCGCCCGACTATCGTCAATTAGCACCACATCATCCGCAAAGAGCATACACCATGGGATATCTCCTTGTATATCCCCTGTGACCTCATCCATCACCAAAGTAAAGAGATAAGGGCTCAAAGCTGACCCCTGGTGCAGTCCTATTTTAATTGGAAAGTCATCGGTGTCGCCATCACTTGTTCGAACACTTGTCACAACATTATCATACATATCCTTAATGAGGGTAATGTACTTTGTTGGGACTTTGTGTTTCTCCAAGGCCCACCACATGACATTCCGTGGTATCTTATCATACGCCTTCTCCAAGTCAATGAACACCATATGAAGATCCTTCTTCTTCTCCCTGTATCTCTCCATAAGTTGTCGTACCAAGAAGATGGCTTCCATGGTAGACCTCCCAGGCATGAAACCAAATTGATTTTTGGTCACGCTTGTCAATCTTCTTAAACGGTGCTCAATGACTCTCTCCCATAGCTTCATTGTATGGCTCATCAACTTGATTCCACGGTAATTAGTGCAACTTTGAACATCCCCCTTGTTCTTGAAGATTGGCACTAATGTACTCCGCCTCCATTCTTCGGGCATCTTGTTTGACCGAAAAATGAGGTTGAAAAGTTTAGTTAGCCATACTATCGCTATGTCTCCAAGGCCTCTCCACACCTCGATGGGGATACCATCAGGGCCCATTGCCTTGCCTCCTTTCATCCTCTTCAAAGTCTCCCTAACCTCAGCCTCCTGGATACGCCGCACAAAGCGTCGGCTGGTATCATCGGAGGAATCGTCTAGCTCAATGGTAGAGCTCTCATTCTCTCCATTGAACAGGTCGTCGAAGTACTCTCGCCATCTACGCTTGATATCTTCGTCCTTCACGAGGAGTTGATCCGCTCCGTCCTTTATGCATTTGACTTGGTTGACATCCCTCGTCTTCCTTTCTCTCGTCTTCGCCATCTTATAGATGTCTCTTTCGCCTTCCTTCGTGTTTAGACGCTGGTAGAGGTCCTCATACGCCCGACCCCTTGCCTCGCTCACCGCTCGCTTTGCGGCCTTCTTTGCCCCCTTGTATATCTCCATGTTGGTTGCGCTCCTGTCCAGGTATAGGCGTCTGAAACAATCCTTCTTCTCCTTAATAGCCTTCTGGACCTCAACGTTCCACCACCAGGTATCCTTAGCATCCCTTCTACTTCCCCTGGTCACCCCAAACTCCTCTGATGCAATCTTCCGAATGCAAGTCGCCATCCTCATCCACATACTGTTTGCATCGCCTCCTTCCTCCCAAGGGCCCTCCTTAAAAACCCTCTCCTTAAAAGCTTGAGCTGCCTCTCCCTTTAACTTCCACCACTTTGTTCTAGCAACTTTTGGGCGCTTATCCCGCTGGACACGAATCCAAAAACGGAAGTCAGCCACCACCAGCTTATGTTGATGGACAACACTCTCTCCAGGTATCGCCTTACAATCAAGGCAAGCGCGTCTATCTTCTCTTCGAGAGAGGACAAAATCATCTGGCTAGAGTGTTGGCCACTACTGAAAGTCACTAGGTGGGATTCTCTCTTTCTAAAGAGGGTGTTAGCTACGACCATGTCGTAGGCTAGGGCGAAGCTTAAGACATCCTCCCCTTCTTGGTTCCTGATGCCATAGCCAAAGCCCCCATGCACCCCTTCAAAACCTGTGTTAGATGTACCCACATGGCCATTGAGGTCTCCTCCTATGAAGAGCTTCTCACCAGTAGGTACTCTCCTAACCAAGTCCTCGAGACCTTCCCAGAACTCTCTCTTGGTGCTCTCGTTGTGGCCTACTTGCGGGGCATACGCGCTGATAACATTGAGAACCAAGTCCCCAACAACCAGCTTGACTAGGATAATCCGGTCTCCTTGCCTCTTGACGTCCACTACTCCATCCTTGAGGCTCTTGTTGATCAAGATGCCTACCCCATTTTTGTTTGAGGTTGTCCCCGTGTACCACAGCTTAAAGCCGGTATCCTCCACCTCCTTCGCCTTCTGTCCCTTCCATTTGGTCTCTTGGACACATAGGACATCAACACGCCTCCTTATCGCCGTATCAACTAACTCCCGTAACTTGCCCGTCAGGGACCCTACGTTCCAGCTACCTAAGCGGATCCTCCTAGGCTCGGCTAACTTCCTTACCCTCCGCACTCGTCGAGTCAAATGCGAAGACCCTTGCTCATTTTTCACTACACCCGGGCGTCGATGCAGCGCGCCACTAAGGATGCGACGACCCGATCCTTGCTCACTTATCACCGTATCCAGATCAAGATACGGCGCGCCACCAAGGGGGTGGCGGCCCGGCCCTTGCCCATTTGACACCACACCCGGGTTCCGATATGGCGCGTCGCTAAGAGGGTTACGCCCCAACGAAGTTCTTTTGGGTTTCATCTCCATAAGAGTGGCTGGGTTTTTTCCGTTGGCTTGCCAAGCCTATCACAACCCTCCTCCTTTATCCGGGCTTGGGACCGGCTATGTTGAGACAACATAGGCGGAGTTCACCGACGCATATTTGCACGTAAACAAAAAGTTAATCGCGTCAGTTCTCGCAAAAAATGCTTATGCTACGTGTAGATGTCTCACAGCGTCTCCAACTGCATTCAATTTGACCAGAACGACGACGCACATCAACTGTTCGACACTTGGACTCGACACGTCAAGGGGCACCAGATGACGTGGTGAACATTTACAGTCATGTCAGTCCGACTAGACGCGAAGCGCGGTCACACGATGTCATCATTGCGAATAAAAACTGTAAATCGTGTTGTCATTTCACACTGCCTTGGCAAGAAAACGAAGCAACCGGCTGCCGACTGTTCGGTGCCCCAAGCGGTTATCGATCTATGCGCCGGCGGCAGTGAATTCATGACTATCCCTTCATCGCACATAAAAACCCCAATCCCATTGCATTGCGGTTCACTCGGTTCTCTCTTCTCGACATTGCCATTGTGCAGTTCTTCATTCTTCTCTCCAGCCCAAAAAAAACCCCAACCACCCCCTTCCCTGCAATTGATCCGTGGTGGCAGAACGAAGCCATCCCGAGCGACTCCGACGGCGAGGGGAACCCGATCCCGTGGTGGGAAGAGGGCCACGGGCATTGGCAGGAGAACGCCGGCTCCGACGACGACGGTGAGGGCGACGACGACGACCAGGGGGAAGACGATGACGACGACCCTGACTCCGACCCGACTCCGACGACAACGACGGGTCTGAGGAGGAGGACTCGGACCCAGAGTTGGAGCCGCAGGACGGCAACGGCTCCGGCTCCGACTCCGACGAGGAGGAGGAGGAGGACGAGGAGGAGGAGGAGGACGAGGAGGAGGAGGAGGAGGAGGAGGATGAGGACGAGGAGGATGGCGACGACGACGATGGCAACGGCTCCGACTCCGACGACTCTGATGATGACGGCGACGAACCGCCAGCCCAGAGGCGGCGCATGCAGTAGCAGTGCATTAGTTGCACTGCTACTGATTAGTAGTAGTATTAGGCCGCCGCCGGTGTAGTAGCACTACATAAAGCACTGCTAATCTTGTCTTATCTTTTGTAAAACCGCAGGAATCTTTTGTAATCAATATTAATAGTAATTATGAATCATAATTTCAGTGTTAATCTTGTCTATTCAGTTTCAGTTTCAGTGTTAGTTGTAATCAGTGTCAGTTTCAGTGTTAACGCGTAATTTCTAATCATAATTTCTGTGTTAATCTTGTCTATTCAGTTTTAGTTTCAGTGTTAGTTGTAATCAGTTTCAGTTTCAGTGTTAACGCGTAATTTCTAATCATAATTTCGGTGTTAATCTTGTCTAATCAGTTTCAGTTTCAGTTTCAGTTTCAGTGTTAATTGTAATCAGTTTCAGTTTCAGTGTTAACGCGTAATTTCTAATCATAATTTCAGTGTTAATCTTGTCTAATCAGTTTCAGTTTCAGTGTTAATTGTAATCCGTTTCAGTATTAACAACGTACTAACCAACTCACTAAACAATGACTCGTTTCCTAATCAGTTAATTCAGTGTTAACACGGGTTAATTTCTGTGCTAACGACGTACTAATCAACTCACTAAAAAAATCAATTAAATAAGTGGGGCCGAGACCCCACTTCAACTCACTTCCTGACCCCACTTAATCTCACTTCCTGACCCCACCTAACTCGCTTCGCTTCCTGTCCCCACTTAACTTGCTCCCTGTCCCCACTTGACGGGTCCCACTTCCAACTCACGAGCCGCGCCAGGCCGACCCCACAAGTCAGGCCAAGTTACGGTGAAACGGGGTTGACCAGACGGAAACGGCCGTCTTGGCCATCGACGAGTTTGCCAGGGCACGGACGAGAGAAACTACGCGGGCATGGTACAAACAGATAAAACTGAGGTAGGTAGGGCACAAAAACGATTGGCCCATTTATAAATTGGTATGACACTCCTCCCAACCTTTGCTTGCACAAGCCATGGCTAACCGAATCCCCGGGTGCCTTGCAACAATCACATACCATGGAGGAGTGCCTATTTGATAAAGTTTAACATTTTGGAATTTGCTTTTGATAAATCATTGGCAAACATGTGAAGAGAATCAAATGGTTATAGTTGAAATTAATTGGGACTGGGCACCCCATTTGCCAGCTCTTTTTGCAAAGTTATTGGATAAGCGGATGTATATGCCACTAGTCCATTGGTGAAAGTCTGTCATGAATAAATGACAAGATGATAGAGTAAACGCTACATACTTCCTCATGAGCTATAAAATATTGACACAAATAAGGAGTAATAAAGTTTTGAATAGTTTAAAGGTATCACATGAAGTATTTACTTGGAATGGCAGGAAATACCACATAATAGGTAGTTATGGTGGACACAAATGGCATGGTTTTGGCTCAAGGTTTGGATGCACGAGAAGCATTCCCTCTCAGTACAGAGTTTAGACTAGCAAGGTTGTTTGAAGCAAACACATGATATCAACCGGTACAGCAAGACTTACATAAAAACATATTGCAAGCATTATAAGACTCTACACTGTCTCCCTTGTTGTTCAAACACTTTACCAGAAAATATCTAGACCTTAGAGATAGCAAACATGCAAACCAAATCTCAACAAGCCCTATGGTAGTTCTCCACTAATAGGCTTTAACTACATGATGCAAGAGATTAAACATGATCTACTTGAGAGCTCAAAACAATTGCAAAGCATCAAATTATCCAAGACAATGATCTACAAGAATGAGTATGTCTTTTCAATATACCATCTACCTCATGTAGCATTTTCTGCTTCCAACCAAACACCAATCAACTTATTTAAACATAAAACTCTCTCAAATACTACAGCAATGAAACAAGAGAGTACTTCTCTACAAGAACTAACAGCTCTGAACAAGAGATGCATGAAAAACAGGAGCTAAAAGCATTGCAATAGCTAGTTAAGAATATTCAACAATATAAGTGAAGAATACGAGTATTCATGTCGTCGTATCGGCATCTGAGATAGGAGACGGGGGTCCTCTAGCCGAGGGTTACGCGAGGGGAAGAAGGTGGACGTCGTCGAGGTCGGGATCGAACACGGCGGATTACCCGGCTTCAGGCTCCACGACGGTGGCGGAGTCCTACGTGCTGCTATAACTCACTATAGGGCAAAAGCCGTGTTGCGGGTTACAATGAGTATGAGAGTATGCCCTAAAGGCTTCCCTGGTCAGGCTTATATAGGCGGCCCGGACCTAGGGTTACAAGGGGATTACGTACCCGGCAAGTATATAGAGTCCTAAACCTAACCGGCAAGTCTGCCACCTTCCATCCTGGTCTTGGTGGTCTTCTGGGCTTCGGTCTTGGGCCTCCTCTTGCCGGCATCCGCCTTCCTTGGTCGTCGGCTATCTGGGCCGCCCGGTAGGTAAAGCCTTGACCACCACTTATGGGCCACCCTGGACTAGCCGGATTAGGCCATGTTGGCGGCACCCCTAGGTGTCATTATACCAACATTAGCCCTTGGAAAGGTTGAAGTTCTTCAGCTGCCGCCTTGTAGTTGATATTCAATCTTCCGGCAAATGTAGAGCTTGAAGCATTCCACAATTGAAACTAGCAGTGATCCGACAAGTAATGAGCCGGACCAGTGCCGTCAACATGGAGTAGACGGACTGACCGCCTGTCAGGAATCTTTCCTAAGTTGTCTTGTTGATTTGACGGGTCAGGTCAATGATGACGTCAAGAGGGTCCACGACACTCTGAAACCCTGACAGGCAACAAGATGACCTACCCACGACTCGCGAGAAACGAGGCGCCGGCACCGCTCGTCGCCGCCATTACGCGGACGTGGGACACGTGTCAGAGATCGTGGCCTCCCCACTATCTCGCACGAATCTTGGAGCGCGAGGAGGTTAAGTGCCTCGGGGACTCCGGTGAAAAAGATTCACTGTGCCATTTTCCCCCCGACGCTTCGCTCTCCTCCGCTCACGCTCTTCTCCGCAAAACCGCAACTCCGGCGAGCTCCTTTCCCCGCGCCCAAGACCTCAGATGGCCAACTCCGGCGAGGAAAGGACTGCGGCCGCGCCCGCGGCGGCGGCGGCTCCCGCGACGGGATCTGGGTCAGCAGAGATGGCGGCGATCGACGCCGTCCCGATGTCTACCCTTCCTCCATTTGCATCGACAGGCGCTTCGCCTTCATCTTCTTCGACTCCGGCGCCACCACCACCGGCCTCCTCCTCCACCTATCCCCTTCCTTCAATGGGGGCGGTGGAGGCTGTTGTAGAAGTGGAGTCCAGCGGCGATGAGCTCGCCGTGGAAGAAGATGAACCCTCGGAGCTGGGCTCCCGCTACTGGCTGCCGTCAATCGTGACGGAGCCCTTCCTCGAAGAGTTGGTGGATGGCGGCTTTCTTCCGCCCAAGAAGGATTGCACTTGGCGGCTGCCAGGTGACGAATCCGTCCGAGATCCTCAGGACGGAGAAAGGGTCGTCCTCACCTCCCACCTTCTACGCGGCATGGGATTTCCGCCTTCCGCCTTCTTTAGCGCCGTGCTTAGCTACTACGGGCTGCAGCCACAAACATAGCGCCCAATAGCATACTAGTGCTAGCCGGCTTCCAGGCGCTCTGCGAAGGCTACCTAGGCATTCTCCCTACGGTAGATCTCTTCAAGTACCACTTTTTGTGCCGCCGACAAACGTTGGCGGATGGTAGTTTAGCAACATGCGGCAGTATTACTTTCAACTGCCGCCAACCAAGCTTCTATCCCAAGATACCGTACATCGAGTCGGTAAAGCATTGGACCAGCACTTGGTTCTATTGCAAGGACATCCCGGCACCCGGCTCAGAGGTGGGATTCCTAAGTTTGTGAACAGCCCGCCCACCCACAAGGCGTGCTGGACGGAGAAGGCGGCACTCGTGTTGCCAGAGGAACAACGCCGCGTTTTTAGGCGGATCGAGTTCCTGACCCGGACCATGGAAGCGCCATGCGTTGACGGCGTAGATACCGTCCTCTGCTGGCTATCCAGGAAGATAATGCCGCTCCGCCATCGACCCTTGAAGATGTGCGAGTACCAGGCAGACCCTTCCGGCAAGCGGGCCTTGCCGGAAAGCACTCTGTTGTATCGTTTACGGGCACTCATTCTGCCCAGCAAGATCAAGCCCTCGGAGAGTGTCCCCATGTTCACCCATGACAACCCAGTCCCTGAGGTAAGCCGGCAACCTGCATGTTTTCATGTCTCCATGCTGTTTATTTATTTGCCGCCTTTAACCAACTGTTTGTTATCATAGCTGGCCACCTTGGGAGACGACCAACTGGCTCCTGACTGGTATGAGCCAGGTGCCGGCCGGTCCCGCAAGCGCAAAGTGAGCGTGGCGGCTACCAAGGAGGCGGAGAAGAAGAGGAGGGCGGCGATGGTCGCCGAGGCGAATGACTTTTGTTTTACACCGAATGCTCTTCCTAATTCCAACCCTTTTATGCTGACTTGATTCTTTGCCTTTGAATTTTTCCAGTGCGAGGCCCGCCATGCCCAAGCTCTGGGCCAATGTCAAATTAGGCGCTGGCAGGGGCAGGCCTCTTCGTAGCTCGCCGGCAGTCGCGCCCACCACTCCCATGCCTGTGATATTCATGGAGGGAACATATGTGACGAGCGAGCCAGCTGCCGCCACCACCTCTACCTCGACCCAGGCTAAAGCTCCGGCTAATGATACCTCACGTTTATTGCCATGAAGAGGGAGGCGGCAGAAGCGGAAGAAACTGTCGGGGCTCTGAGGCCATGCCTAACCCGGCTAACTCCAAAGAGTTGCGCCACACCGTGGCCAACATGCGCAAAAGTACCCGGGTTGGTACAACCAACTAGAGGCGCAAGTTGACGTAAGTATACCCCTAGCCCCTAAGGACTTAGACGACTAAAATGTTTTTAGCCGGCAAGGTTCTTAACTGACAACGCTCTCCCTGTCTTTTTGCAGACTGTGTTGGCCTCCAACCAAGAGATCTTCCATGCTCTTGAGAAGAAGGTGCGCGAATGCCGGCAGCTGAAGGCAGACCTCGAGCTTCGTGACGGCCAAATTGCCAGCCTCGAAGAGGCTCGCAAGAAGGATGAAGGTGACAAAAATTTCATTGCATTTTTGCCTTCTTTGTCTGCCATTTTTCTAGTTTGCTTGCCGACAAGTTACTTAGTCGGTTTTTGCAATTCTTTGCATTGTAGAACTGTTAAACGCCGCTCAGGGTATCCTCAAGAGCTCCACTAATATGCAAGCCTTGATAAACGAAGCTGCAGATTTGGCGGCCGAGCTGACTCGGCGGAAGGAGAGTATACCAAAGAGCTGGAAAAGCGAGACCTGGAGCACGCAACCGCCCTCAACCAGCTACAAGGCCAATTGGACAACCTTAGCCGTACCATGGCCGAGGCGTCCAAGAATGCCAAGGAGCAGCTAGACGTGCTAGTCGGCAAGCTTCGTGATGCCGAAGACAAGCTTGTCGAGCACGAGAACGAGGCGGCCGCACTCCATGAGCACCTCCTTGGTAAGTGGTGGCTCTAGGTTAATAGTGCCAGAAACAATTGCTTGTACGTCACACGTCAGTTGGGAACCCCAAGAGGAAGGTATGATGAGTGCAGCAGTAAGTTTTCCCTCAGTATGAAACCAAGGTTTAATCGGACCAGTAGGAAAACGAGGTTTGCTTCGAAGGTGTTGGTGAGGAGTGTAGTGCGGCGCAACACCAGGGATTCCGGTGCCAACGTGGAACCTGCACAACACAATCAAATACTTTGCCCCAACTTAACAGTGAGGTTGTCAATCTCACCGGCTTGCTGAAAACAAAGGGTTAAACGTATCGAATGGAAGATGATGTTTGTTTGCATAAAACAGTAGAGAACAATGATTGCAGTAGATTGTATTTCAGATGTAAAAGAATGGACCGGGGTCCACAGTTCACTAGTGGTGTCTCTCCAATAAGATAACTAACATGCTGGGTAAACAAATTACAGCTGGGCAATTGACAATTGATAAGTGCATATAACATGCATGTGTGAGCTGTGGTGTCTACTATGAGATTCATTTGGGCATTACGACAAAGTACATAGACCGCTATCCAGCATGCATCTATGCCTAAATAGTCCACTTTCCGGTTAACATCCGTACCCCTTCCAGTATTAAGTTGCAAGCAACAGACAATTGCATTAAGTAATGTGCGTAATGTAAACAATACATTCATCCTTGAATAAAGCATTGCTGTTTTACCCCTAGTGGCAACAACACATCTACAACCTTAGAACTTGCTGTCACTATCCCAGGTTAAATAGAGGTTGAACCCAACTATCATGCATAAATACCCCCTCTTGGAGTTACAAGTATTCACGTGGCCAAGGCTTCAACAAGTAACGGAGAGCATGCAAGATCACAAATGACATAGACATGATAATATAATATTCAGCTCCACATAGGTATCAATATAAGTCAGATCCCAGCAAACACAACATGTAGCATTACAATAAGATGATCTTGATCATGATAGGCAGCTCACAAGATCTAAACATGATGGCACAAGTGGAGAAGACAACCATCTAGCTACTGCTATGGACCCATAGTCCAAGGATGAACTACTCACGCATCACTCCGGAGGCGGGCATGGCGATGTAGAGCCCTCCGGTGATGATTCCCCTCTCCGGCAGGGTGCCGGGAAGAGCTTCAGAACCCCCCGAGTTAGGGTTGACGACGCGGCGGCGCGAATATGTTCTGGATGAAAGGCTCGGTGTTTTAGGGTTTTCTCGTCTCGGGGAATAAATAGGCGAAGGGGCGATGTCGGCGGACCCCCGAGGGGCCCAAACCACACAGGCGCGGCGGGTGGGCCCGCGCCAGGTGGTTTGGCCACCTCGTGGCTCTCTTCGTCTCTCCTTCGGACTCCGTGTACGTGCTGGAAAAATAGGGACTGGCCTTTTGTTTCGTGCAATTCCGAGAATATTTCCAGAAGTAACTTTCTGAAACCAAAAACAGCAGAAAACAGGGAACTGGCACTGTGGCATCTTGTTAATAGGTTAGTCCCAGAAAATGCATAAAAGTGATACGAAGTGTATATAAAACATGTAGCAAATGGTATAATATAAGCATGGAACAGCAGAAATTATGGATACGTTGGAGACGTATCAAGCATCCCCAAGCTTAGTTCTACTCGTCCTCGAGTAGGTAAAACGATAACAACAAATAATTTCTGAGGAGACATGCTTTCACACAATCTTGATCAATATATTGCAAGGCTCATGTCATGAATGAAGTGACTCAAAGCAATGATCTATAGTTTGCTAACAAATAGATAAAGAGTAAACAATGAATCATATAAGCAAAAACTTTTCATGAATAGTACTTTCAAGACAAGCATCAAAAAGTTTTGCATAAGAGGTAACTCATAAAGCAATAGATTCAAAGTAAAAGGCATTGAAGCAACACAAAGGATGATTAAGTTTCAGCATTTGCTTTCAACTTGTAACATGTATATCTCATGGATAGTTGTCAACATAAAGCAATATAACAAGTGCAATAAGTAAATATGTAAGAATCAATGCACACAAAGTTGACACAAGTGTTTGCTTCTAAGATAGAAAGGAGTAGGTAAACTGACTCAACATAAAGTAAAAGATAGGCCCTTCGCAGAGGGAAGCAGGGATTAAATCATGTGCTAGAGCTTTTTAAGTTTTCGAAAGCATATAGAGAGCACAAAATAAGTATTTGAGAGGTGTTTGTTGTTGTCAACGAATGGTAGTGGGCACTCTAACCCCCTTGTCAACCAGACTTTCAAAGAGCGGCTCCCATGAAGGACGTTATTCTACCAGCAAGGTAGATCATCCCTCTTCTCTTTTGTTTACACATGTATTTTAGTTTCTTTATAGATGACACTCCTCCCAACCTTTTGCTTACACAAGCCATGGCTAACCGAATCCTCGGGTGCCTTCCAACATTCACATACCATGGAGGAGTGTCTATTGCAAAATTAAGTTGCTTACTGATAAATCAGGGCAAAACATGTGAAGAGAATTATTAATGAAAGTTGTAATTAATTGGGGCTGGGCACCCCGTTGCCAGCTCTTTTTGCAAATTATTGGATAAGCGGATGTATATGCCACTAGTCCATTGGTGAAAGTCTGTCAGAAGTAAATGACAAGATTGAAAGATAAAACACCACATACTTCCTCATGAGCTATAAAACATTGACACAAATAAGGAGTAATAAAGTTTTGAATAGTTTAAAGGTAGCACATGAAATATTTACTTGGAATGGCAGGAAATACCACATAGTAGGTAGGTATGGTGGACACAAATGGCATGGGTTTTGGCTCAAGTTTTGGATGCACGAGAAGCATTCCCTCTCAGTACAGAGTTTAGGCTAGCAAGGTTGTTTGAAGCAAACACAAGTATAAACCGGTACAGCAAGAATCACATAAAAACATATTGCAAGTATTATAAGACTCTACACTGTCTTCCTTGTTGCTCAAACATTTTACCAGAAAATATCTAGACCTTAGAGAGAACAAATATGCATCCCAAGTCTCAACAAGCTCTACGGTAGTTCTCCACTACTAGGCTTTAACTACATGATGCAAGAGCTTAAACATGATCTACAAGAATGCATATGTCTTTTCCAATACCAACTACTACATGTAGCATTTTCTTTCTTCCAAACAAACACCAATAAATTTATTAAACATAAACTCTCCAAATGATAATATAATGCAGCAAGAGAGTATTTATAAACAAGTGCTAACAGCTCGAAGAGATGCATGAAAAACAGGAGCTAAAAGCACTGCAGTAGCTAGTTAAGAATACTCAACAAATATAAGTGAAGAACATGAGTATTCACATGAAAAAGCGGAGCGTGTCTCTCTCCCACACAAGGATTGCTAGGATCCGAATTTATTCAAACAAAAACAAAAAAAAACACACAGACGCTCCAAGTAAAGCGCATAAGATGTGAAAGAATTAAAATATAGTTTCACTAGAGATGACCTGATAAGTTTGTTGATGAAGAAGGGGATGCCTTGGGCATCCCCAAGCTTAGACGCTTGAGTCTCTCTGAATATGGTTGGGATGAACCACGGGGGCATCCCCAAGCTTAGGCTTTTCACTCTTCTTGATCACATAATATCACCCTTCTCGCTTGATCCTTGAAAACTTCCTTCACACCAAACTCAAGACAGTTCTCATTAGAGGGTTAGTGCATAATCAAAAATTCTCATATTCTGTAATGATACAATCAATCCCAAAGCTTCTGGACATTAGCTACAGCCACCAATGCTTTGTGGAGCAAAGAAATCCACACAAACACAGTAAAAGAGCGAATGCAAAACAAAAGGCAGAATCTGTCAAAAACAGAACAGTCTGGAATGACGAATTTTTTCGAGGCACTTAAGTTGCTCAGATGGATCTGGCCTAAAATAATGAAAGTTGCGTACATATCTCAGGAATATGCGTGATTTTTCTCAGAATTTTTTGAATTTTCTACAGGGAGATAAGCTCAAATCCGTGACAGCTAAAAATCTGTCACTGCGCAGAAATCCAAATCTTGCATCAACTTTCAATATAGAACTTTACTTGGCACAACATTGCGATAAAATAAAGATACAAAGGAGTTGCTACAGAAGTAACAAAATCCTTGACTCAAAGAAAACAAAAATAACAGCAAATAAAAACGATGGTTGTCTCCCATAAGCGCTTTTCTTTAATGCCTTTCAGCTAGGCTTTAGGATTTTAATGATGCTCGCATAAGAATAAGAGTTGAAAAACAAAGAGAGCATCAAGAGGCAAATATCAAAATCATCTGAGTCTAACCCACTTCCTATGCAGAGGAATATTGTAGTAAAACAAATCATTGAAGCATAAAGCAGCTAGCATAGGAAGATGCAACAAATCCAACTTTAAAACTTCCAACACAAAGAGAGGTATTTTAGTGACATGAAAACTTTTAAAACCATCTTTCCCTCTCTCATAATAATTTTCAATAGCATCATAAACAAACTCAACAACATAACTATCACATAAAGCATGCTTTTTATGATCTACAAACACATAACTTTTATCAAGCAAGATAGTGGGATCAAAAATTTCAAACCCACTTTTAGACATATTGAAACAAGTTGATTGATCACTCTCAATAGTAGAATTAATAATATTATCAAGCAACATAGGACCATCATCTAGAGCTTTATCATAAACATTTTCTAAGCAAACACTCTCATTACCATGCATTTCGAAATTAGGAATAAAAAGTGGATTATCATAAGACTTATCAAAATAGCATGGATTTTCATAAACAACATTGGGGAAATATTTGGTACTTCTGTTATTTTTGCTTTCTCTTGAGTCAAGGAGCTTGTTACTTCAAATTTATCAAAAGGAGATATTTCAATAGAATCATGACATTCAACAATATAGCATTTTTCCTCCTTAGGTAGGCATGGAGGGCAATTAAATAGTGTAAGAGTTGAAGAGTTACTGTCATTAGAAGGTAGATCCTCCTTTTGTTCTTCACTCTCCTCCTCTTTTTCATCCAATGAGATCACAGTTTCAGCAATTTCCTCTTCCTCAGGTTCCTGCAAGGCACAAGTTTCATCTTTTTGAGGAAACATCCTCTCAAGATGTTCAGTAATGTAAGAATTATTATCCTTGTAGGTATCACAACAATATTTAAGTATGGCAATACATTCAGATTTATAAGGGGCATCAGTTTTATGTTCAAGATAAGAACTAATTTCAAGGGCACCCTTAAAAACAATAAACTCTTCAATTTGTTCAAGATTACCAAAATCATAGTTTCCTTTAGCATAGGCAGCCAAGGTTTCATTATCAGTATACTCACATTGGAAAGGGAGATGTTTGTGCCTTCTATAGCAAAGAGATTCATTAAAGCAGTAGGATTCATCATATGTAGAACACAAGTTCTTAGCAAAACCATTCAATCTTCTTATTTGTTCCCATAGATGTTTTCCTTTTGGAGAGAAGCGGTAATTCTTATAACGAGACCCAGTTTCATAGAGATAAGACATTGAAAACAACTAGTCATAATAGTAATTCGAAATAAAAAGGAACTAATTTTTTTGTGTTTTTGATAAAGAGAGCAAACAAGACTAAATAAAAATAAACTAAGCAAGACAAATAACAAAGTAAAGAGATTGGGTGTGAGAGACTCCCCTTGCAGAAGCAATTCTGTTTTCCCCGGCAACGGCGCCAGAAAACGTTGTTGGTGGCTCTAGGTTAATAGTGCCAGAAACAATGCTTGTACGTCACACGTCAGTTGGGAACCCCAAGAGGAAGGTATGATGAGTGCAGCAGTAAGTTTTCCCTCAGTATGAAACCAAGGTTTAATCGGACCAGTAGGAAAACGAGGTTTGCTTCGAAGGTGTTGGTGAGGAGTGTAGTGCGGCGCAACACCAGGGATTCCGGTGCCAACGTGGAACCTGCACAACACAATCAAACTACTTTGCCCCAACTTAACAGTGAGGTTGTCAATCTCACCGGCTTGCTGAAAACAAAGGGTTAAACGTATCGAATGGAAGATGATGTTTGTTTGCATAAAACAGTAGAGAACAATGATTGCAGTAGATTGTATTTCAGATGTAAAAGAATGGACCGGGGTCCACAGTTCACTAGTGGTGTCTCTCCAATAAGATAACTAACATGCTGGGTAAACAAATTACAGCTGGGCAATTGACAATTGATAAGTGCATATAACATGCATGTGTGAGCTGTGGTGTCTACTATGAGATTCATTTGGGCATTACGACAAAGTACATAGACCGCTATCCAGCATGCATCTATGCCTAAATAGTCCACTTTCCGGTTAACATCCGTACCCCTTCCAGTATTAAGTTGCAAGCAACAGACAATTGCATTAAGTAATGTGCGTAATGTAAACAATACATTCATCCTTGAATAAAGCATTGCTGTTTTACCCCTAGTGGCAACAACACATCTACAACCTTAGAACTTGCTGTCACTATCCCAGGTTAAATAGAGGTTGAACCCAACTATCATGCATAAATACCCCCTCTTGGAGTTACAAGTATTCACGTGGCCAAGGCTTCAACAAGTAACGGAGAGCATGCAAGATCACAAATGACATAGACATGATAATATAATATTCAGCTCCACATAGGTATCAATATAAGTCAGATCCCAGCAAACACAACATGTAGCATTACAATAAGATGATCTTGATCATGATAGGCAGCTCACAAGATCTAAACATGATGGCACAAGTGGAGAAGACAACCATCTAGCTACTGCTATGGACCCATAGTCCAAGGATGAACTACTCACGCATCACTCCGGAGGCGGGCATGGCGATGTAGAGCCCTCCGGTGATGATTCCCCTCTCCGGCAGGGTGCCGGGAAGAGCTTCAGGAACCCCCCGAGTTAGGGTTGACGACGGCGGGGCAGCGAATATGTTCTGGATGAAAGGCTCGGTGTTTTAGGGTTTTCTCGTCTCGGGGAATAAATAGGCGAAGGGGCGATGTCGGCGGACCCCCGAGGGGCCCAAACCACACAGGCGCGGCTGGGTGGGCCCGCGCTAGGTGGTTTGGCCACCTCGTGGCTCTCCTCTCTCTCCTTCGGACTCCGTGTACGTGCTGGAAAAATAGGGACCTGGCCTTTTGTTTCGTGCAATTCCGAGAATATTTCCAGAAGTAACTTTCTGAAACCAAAAACAGCAGAAAACAGGGAACTGGCACTGTGGCATCTTGTTAATAGGTTAGTCCCAAAAATGCATAAAAGTGATACGAAGTGTATATAAAACATGTAGCAAATGGTATAATATAAGCATGGAACAGCAGAAATTATGGATACGTTGGAGACGTATCAGTAAGCTCATTTCCATTATATCCTTGCTCTTTGAGAACTCCTGGGCGCCTAATTATTTCTTTCTACAATGTACAGTGCCGGCAGGTCTCGGGGACTCAACCGACACTTCTCCTCGCTCCTCGCGTATTCGCCTTGTCGGCGCGCTGTTAGCTCGTGCCATCGAGTCGGGCAAAGCACTGGCCGGCAAGATCTTCCCTGCTTTGGGCCATGCCGGCGTCGACCTCGAGGTCCTGCCAAAATTACTGGACAGGATTGGCACTGAGCACGCCAGCATCAAGAGATCGGCGGCACGCGGGGGCGCAACGATTGCTCTGGCCTTGATCAAGGCCTGGTATCCTGACGCCGACATCCGTCAAGCCATGGAGTTCATGCCGACCGAGGATGACGAGGGCAACCCGATCGACAAGCTTGGAGTGCTGGCAGCCGTCCAGGGATACGCTACGCGCGTAGCCAACATCGTGGACATTTCCAAGTTCTTCAAGGAACATCCTGATCCCCACCTTGTTGCCGGCGAAGTATCCACCTCCGAAGCAGCTCCGAAAGCCAGCGCCCAAGTCATTCCCCAGAAGCTCCTGGCGCAGAAGAAAACTTGGCGGCAGCCCCAAGTGCAGAAGGTGGCTTGGCTGTAGCCCCAAGTGTTGCTGTCGCGCCCTTGGCGGCTGGATACATCTTGCCGGAAGGCGATACCAGCCCCAAGAATGTTGGCGACCGCTCCCAGTAGCTCCAGGGTCTCCTCCGTGGTTTGGCGGCTTCAGCGCCTTGTAATCCTGCACATTTATTAAGTAGAATGCGTTATACTGTGACGCAAAAAAATTTAACTTATGCTTGTAAAGTTATTTTGTGATGGGCCGACTTTTGTGCTACCCTTAATGGTAGTCTTATTTTATTAAGTGGCCTGGCTAAACAGGTACTTGTGTCTATGTATTTAACTTTTCATATGCCGGCAATACCTCATCACAGTTACTTTAGCTGTGCCAACCAGGTGCAATACCAAGTGGTTTAGACACAGAGACCAAAGCCGGCATTTTGGTGCCAACTACATACTACTAGGTGATCCGTACACAGGCAAACAAGTAATCAGGTTTAGGCGGTGCAAAAGTTGTTTGCATTTAAATGTTGCCGACAGGCGGCCTATGTCAAAAATGTTGGAACCACTGGCACAAGGCAAAAAACTTGGGTAGCAGTTTGACATAAGAAAAAAATATGATGACAAGAAAAGACAAAAGATGACATGGTCTCACGACAAAAATGAGCAAACCACAGACTTTTATTTCATGATCATAGTGTACTTATTACAATGGATAATTGCTAAGTGTAAAAAGGATGTAGCTGCTCAATGTTCCACGGACGCTTAGTTTCATCATATTGGTCGTCAACTTTGCGCTTGCGGTTGCGTCCCCTGTTCTTCTTGTAAGCATCACATATGTCCATCAGGTAGTAAGATCCATTGAGCAGTGCCTTGCTGACCACAAAAGGTCCTTCCCATGACGGGGATAACTTATGCAAGCCCTTCCTATCTTGGATTAGGCGGAGAACCAGGTCACCTGCTTGAAGCTGCGTTTCTTGACCCTGCGCTATGATAGCGATGCAGGTTTTGCTGATAGATGGCGGATCTCGCCAAGGCAACGTCTCGCTCTTCATCAAGTAGGTCCAGTGCGTCCTATCTTGCATCTTCTGCGTCTTGCTCGACATAGGCTTGTATCCTGGGGGAATCGACATCATGTCGGATGGCAGTACAGCTTCTGCGCCATAGACTAAGAAGAAAGGGGTAAGCTTTGTTGATATGTTTGGGGTTGTTCTCAAACTCCAAAGGACAGATTGCAACTCGTCGACCCAAGCCCTGCCGCCCTGTGCAATGGTACTTCGAGACGAGGTTTTAGCCCCTGCAGGACCAAACCATTTGTACGCTCTACTTGACCGTTTGCCTGCGGGTGTGCAACAGAAGCCAGATCCAAACGAATGCCATGCTGGTGGCAGTACTCCTCGACTTCGCCTTGGAGAGGTTCGTGCCATTGTCGGTGATAATGCTATGAGGCACCCCGAACCGAGAAGATTATTCCCCACAGAAGTTGGCGGCGGTGGCGCCGTCAAGCTTTTTAATAGGCTTAGCTTCAACCCATTGGTGAACTTGTCTACGGCCACAAGCAAGTGTGTGTAGCCGCCAGATGCCGTCTTAAACGGGCCAACCATGTCCAAGCCCCAGACTGCAAAGGGCCAGGTGATGGTATGGTTCTGAGCTCTTGAGCCGGCATCTTTGGTTGTCGAGCATATAGCTGGCAGCCTTTAAATGACCTTACTATCTCCTCTGTGTCCTGCTTTGCCGTCAAGCCAATAGAATCCTTGGCGGAAAGCTTTTGCAACGAGTGACAAGGATGCATGGTGCCCGCAGACCCAGAGTGTATCTCGTCCAGTAGTTCTTTGCCTCTCAGCGAAATGCAACGCTGATATACTCCTGACGTGCTACTTTGTATAGCTCACCATTGATTATTGTGAATGCCTTGGCTATGCGAATTATTTGCCGTCACAGAACTTCATCATCCGGCAACTCCTGTTTGCCAAGAAGTCCATGTATGGCGTCGTCCAATCGGCTTAACTAGGTAGATGGGTAACTGGCTTCCCCAACAGGTTCTACGGAATCAGGAACAGATCAAGGATGTCGGCTCCTTTGATTGACGGCTTGTAGAGGTGTTCTAGGAAAACATCCCTTGTACTTTTTTGCGTTCAGAACCGAGCCTGGCCAGTGTATCGGCCGCCTTGTTCTGTGCCCTTGGAATGTGGCGGACCTCGTATCCTAGGAAGCACTTGGCAAATTCGTCGACGGTAGCCCGATAAGCCGCCATGGTGGCGCTTTTGGTGTCCCATGTGCCGCGTATTTGCTGTGCCACCACGTCTGAGTCTCCGTAGCATAAGATTCTATGGACGCCAATCTCCTTGGCTAAGTGTAACCCGTGCAGGAGCGCTTCATACTCGGCAACGTTGTTGGTTGCTTTGAAATGTATTTGGAGCAAGTAGCTCATCTTGTCTCCCTACGGGTTTCTCAGGACGACCCAGCCCCTGATCCTGTAGCATCTTTGATCTGTCAAAGTGCATGACCCAGTATTCTGACTCAGGGAGAGGTACGTCGTCTGCTCCTTCTGTCCAGTCTGCCACGAAGTCAGCCAGGGCTTGTATGCAATGTCGAAGGTGGAGAGCTCGATGCCCCATTTGGCGACTCGGCCCGTAGCATCGCATTGTTGATGATGTCTCCCAGGGGTGCCTTGCTCACCACAATTATCGAGTGTTCTTGGAAATAGTGCCTCAGTTTTCTGGCGGCGAAGAATACGCTGTAGACTAGTTTTCTGGTATGCGGGTAGTGTTGCTTGGATGGAGAAAAAACTTCACTGATGAAGTAGACGGGACGCTGTTCAGAAACATCTGCGCCTTCCGGCTTTCGAACACCACCCCAAAACTACGCTGATAACCATGTGAGTTGCTGATATGTACAACATCAGGTTCTTCTGGCTGGGGTGCAGCCAAGATCGGGCAGTCGTTAATGCAGCCTTGAGTTGCTGCAAGGCGGCATCAGCTTCGTCTCCACTCAAAGTGTCGGATTTCTTCAGAGCCGGTAGAGAGGCATTGCTTTTTCTCCTAGGCGGCTTATGAACCGACTGACGGCTGCAGCTGAGCCGGCAAGGCGCTGCACGTCCTTCAGACAATATGGTCTGGAAATATTGAGAATAGCCTTGATTTTCTCCGGGGTTGACCTCATTCCTCGTTCGGAAACGATAAGCAAAGCAATTTGCCGACAGGAACTCAAAGACACACTTTTTTGGATTGAGTCTTAACCTGTAAGATCGAAGATTGTCAAAGGTTTCTCATAGGTCATCGAGCAAATCCGCCTTCTTACGAGACATGATGGCAAGTCGTCGACATAGACGTGAACATTGCGACCGATCTGCTCGTTAGGCATCTTTGCATGCATCGCTGGTACGTTGCTCCAGCGTTCTTTAGGCCAAAAGGCATCGTAACGTAGCAGAAGGTTCCGAAGGGGTGGTGAAGGACGTTTTCAGCTGGTCCGACTTTCGCATTTTGATTTGGTGGTACCCGACTACGCATCCAAAAAGCAAATTAGCTCCGAGCCGGACGTGGAATCTACGACCTGATCTATAACGAGGTAAAGGGAAGTGGTCCTTTGGACAACACTTGTTTAAACCGGTGTAGTCAATGCAGAGCCTTAGATCTTTATTAGGTTTTGGAACCATTACAGGGTTTGCCAACCAATCCGTATTGTCGTGTCACGAAGGACGGACACCGGGGATGAAGGACACCCCCTTTGTAGATTCGGTAGGGGCGCGAAGGAGGCTGGAAGACGTCTCCCGGAGAAGTACCGTCGGCGAGCTCTCCGTCTCTCTCTCTCTCTCTCTCTACGTGGATGGCAAGCAAGCAAAGGACACAACGATCTACCCAGGTTCAGGCCGCCCGAAGGCTAACGGCCCAACTCCTGCATGTCTGGATAGATGGAAGATCATGGTGTGGCACAATGGATCTCCGGCGAGGTACCCGGGAAGGGTTTTGGCGAGAGGAAGGAGAAAGGGCAGATCCTGGCCCGAGGAGATCACCTCCCTTCTCTTCTCTGCCCTAGCTATGTCTTGCTCTGCTCTGGCTTGGGTCTTGCCTAGCACTTGTCTTCTGATCCTTCCTCCTCGCTATGACTTGGTCCTCCTTTTAGACAAGGGGATGCCACAGAGGTCACGCGAGAGCATGAGGGGTCTTGGCGGGAAGTTCCCCTCTCCATGGTGGAGGTGGCGACGTGGCCTCTTCTCCTCCAAGTATCTTCCCTCCGGTTTGGTGAGATCCCCGCCCTTTAGGGGAAAGCGTGGCGGAGGAAAGCTAGCACACACGCAGGTGGTGTTCCCTGCTTGCGCCTTGCCTCCCAAGTCTTCTAGGCTCTTCTACCATCTTCGGGGAGGGTGCTGGAAACCCTATCTTTGCCTGGTACGGCCTGGTACCCGAGAGGGAGTCCGGCCCTGCCAGGGTCTCGGGCTCTCGGGTCCCCTCCTTCTCTTTCCCGGGGTGTGAGGGATCCGGGGTCATTTTGCACCCGACAGACTTGGCTGGCTCGCGGGGTGCCTGCCAGCCAAGTGTTGCGTCTCGGCCTTGTCCATCTTCGCGTTGGGCCCACAGGCGGTGGACCCACTTTGGCAGCCTTAGGGGAACCCCGTGTTCCACTGCTGCGACACGTATGCTTCACCTCCCTAACGAATTTTGCCTCCTGCAGCTTGAGCAGCTCCTTTCCTATCGCTCTTCTTTTCTTCTCGCCCTGCCGCCTTATGCTTTGCTTGACAGGCTTGGATCCTTCAAAGACATTGAGAGAGTGCTCGGCAAGTTCCCTGGGTAACCTGGCATGTCAGCGGATGACCATGCAAAGATGTGCCCGTTCTCACGAAGGAACCTGACGAGCACGCTTTCCTATGCGTCACTCAAGGCGGACCCGATGGTGACTTGCTTCGAGTTGTCGCCAGGTACCAGGTCAACCTTCTTTGTTTCTTCGGATGCCTTGAAGGATGTTTTGCTTTCAGCAGTTTTCAGGGGTCAGGGAGTTGCGATGTGTCTACTTCTTTCTTCAGCAAAGCCAGCTCCTCAGCATGGAGGACAGCTTCGGCAAAGGCGGCGTTTCCACGCTCGCATTGCTTTCCTTCTCGAAGTTGCCGTTGACGGTAATCGTACCGTTGGGTCCAGGCTCTTCAACTTGCCGTAGATGTAGCATGGCCTGGCCATGAACTTGGCGAAAGCCGGCCGACCAAAAATGCAGTGGTAAGCACTCTTGAAGGGACTACCTCGAAGCGGAGATATTCAGAACGATAGTTATCCTCCGTCCCGAAAGTAACCTCCAATCGCGGTGGAGTCGATGGAGATGGCTCCGGGGGCACTTCCCCGTCCCGGCAAGGTACCGGAACAGAGAGTTCTGTCCCCCGAAACTTGTTCTGGATGGCGGCGGCGCTGCGGACCTCTTCGTGGAAATGACTCATTATTTTAGGGTTTTCCCGAGGAAGTCATATATAGGCGAAGGGGCGATGTCGGTGGACGCCCGAGGGCTCCTCACCACGGGCGGCGTGGCCCAGGGCCCACCCGCGCCGTGGCATGGTGAGGACGGCCCACGGCCCTCCTTCGTGTCTCCTTCGGACTCCGTGTACGTGACTGAAAAAAGGGACTTTCGCTTTTTGTTTCGTCCAATTTCGAGAATATTTCCAGAACAACTTTTCTGAAACCAAAAACAGCAGAAAACAGGAACTGGCACTGTGGCATCTTGTTAATAGGTTAGTCCCCAGAAAAGCAAAAATGATATAAAGTGTATATAAAACATGTAGCAATTGACATAATATAAGCATGCAACTCAGAAATTATAGGTTACGTTGGAGACGTATCAAGCATCCCCATGCTTAGTTCTACTCGTCTTCGAGTAGGTAAAACGATAACACAAAAAATTTCTGAGGAGACATGCTCCACACAATCTTGACCAAATAATATTGCAAGGCTCATGTCATGATGAAGTGACTCAAAGCAATGGTCTATAGTTTGCTAACAGATAGATAAAGAGTAAACAACTGAATCATATAAAGCAAAAACTTTTCATGAATAGTACTTTCAAGACAAGCATCAAAAAGCTTTGCATACGAGTAACTCATAAAGCAATAGATTCTAAATAAAGTCATTGAAGCAACACATAGGAAGATTTAACGTTTCAGCAATTGCTTTCAACTTTCAACATGTATATCTCATGGATAATGTCAACACAAAGTAATATAACAAGTGCAATAAGTAAGCATATAAGAATTAATGCACACAAAGTTGACACAAGTTTTGCTTCTGAGATAGAAAGAAGTAGGTAAACTGACTCAACATAAAGTAAAAGAAAGGCCCTTCGCAGAGGGAAGCAGGATTAAATCATGTGCTAGAGCTTTTTAGGTTTTGAAATCATAAAGAGCATAAATAAGTTTTGAGAGTGTTTGCTATTGTCAACGAATGGCAGTGGCACTCTATCCCCCTTATCACCCAGACTTTCAAGAGCGGCTCCCATGAAGGACGTTATTTCTACCCAAGGGTAGATCATCCCTCTTCTCTTTTGTTTACACATGCATATTTATAAATTGGTATGACACTCCTCCCAACCTTTGCTTACACAAGCCATGGCTAACCGAATCCTCGGGTGCCTTCCAACAATCACATACCATGAGGAGTGCCTATTTGATAAAGTTTAACATTTTGGAAATTTGCTTTTGATAAATCATTGGCAAACATGTGAAGAGAATCAAGTGGTTAAAGTTGTAATTAATTGGGACTGGGCACCCCATTTGCCAGCTCTTTTTGCAAGTTATTGGATAAGCGGATGTATATGCCACTAGTCCATTGGTGAAAGTCTGTTATGAGTAAATGACAAGTGATAGAGTAAACGCCACATACTTCCTCATGAGCTATAAAACATTGACACAAGTAAGGAGTAATAAAGTTTTGAATAGTTTAAAGGTAGCACATGAAGTATTTACTTGGAATGGCAGGAAATACCACATAATAGGTAGTTATGGTGGAAACAAATGGCATAGGTTTTGGCTCAAGGTTTGGATGCACGAGAAGCATTCCCTCTCAGTACAGAGCTTAGGCTAGCAAGGTTGTTTGAAGCAAACACAGGATATCAACTGTACACCAAGACTTACATAAAAACATATTGCAAGCATTATAAGACTCTACACTGTCTTCCTTGTTACTCAAAACACTTACCAGAAAATATCTAGACCTTAGAGATATAAACATGCAAACCAAGTCTCAACAAGCTCTACGATTGTTCTCCACTAATAGGCTTTAACTACATGATGCAAGAGCTTAAACATGATCTGCTTGAGAGCTCAAAACAATTGCAAAGCATCAAATTATCCAAGACAATGATCTATAAGAATGAGTATGTCTTTTCAATATACCATCTACCACATGTAGCATTTTCTGTTTCCAACCAAACACCAATCAACTTATTTCAACACAAACTCTCCAAATAATACAACAATGAAACAAGAGAATACTTCTCTACAAGACTAACAGCTCTGAACAAGAGATGCATGAAAAACAGGAGCTAAAAGCATTGCAGTAGCTAGTCAAGAATAGTCAACAAATATAAGTGAAGAATACGAGTATTCACATGAAAAAGCGGAGCGTGTCTCTCTCCCACACAAGAATGTTAGATCCAAATTATTCAGAAATATTTGTTGTAAATTTTGTGAAGCACCTATGAAATATTTGTTGTAAATTGGACCACATAAATTTTTAAAAATATAATCCCAAATGTTATTTACAAATAACCAAATAGTTGTTTGTTAAATGTTTCCATCTATCTCTTGTCAAAAAGACAAACTTTTGTCGATGTAGCAGGAAGCGGTCAAATTTGAACTACAGCTGCCTCTGGTTTGCTCATGATTTTTTTTAAATCACTTTGGATACACGAGTACCTTTTTTATTAGAGATATAACAATAGTTTCACACAGATTCAACCCTTAGCTACGAACGAGCATGTCACGTTTAAAACCGTATTGTGAAATCGACATACAAAATTCAAAAAAAAAATCAAAATAATAGAAACCTTCGCGTAGCGTCATGAAATTGACCTAGTTACCATAAAAAATATAAACATGCAAATCATAAGTTTCATTGAAAACATGTTCCCAGAATCTTACTATCATGTATAGACATTCATAGCTTTCAATACTAAGAAGAAGTGTTTTGGCCACATTCATGACATAGTTTGTCGAAATGTGCCGAATTTGGCACATGTGTGCATTGTGGCATGACAAACAATGTTGTCGACCAACGATTTCGACATGTTTTCACAAAAAAATACACTTTTCATTTTTTAAGTGCTAATAGCCCGACTTTTTGTGAAGCGGCTACCGAGAGTGCCGTCCAAAATGGAACCGATACAAATTGTTCACATAGTAGATATCATTCTATGTACAATCACCAAAAAGTATTAATTTCTGAGCTTTTAACCATTTTCCGATCAATTAAACGGTTTCCTGCCGATTTAGTTGGAAATGGCTAAAATTTGAACTACAAGTGCTATATATCTTGCCCGCTATTTTTCAAGAATTTCATTTCATTCTAGGTTCACAACCAGTCATTTCATCATAGATACACAAAAATATTCGCATGATACAATCATTACACACGAACGGTCATGACCAAGAATTCAACTAGATTTTCAAACAACCATACAAAATTCAAAAAATTCAAAATAATAGAAACCTTCGCGTAGCGTCATGAAATGTTACCTAGTTACCATAAAAAATAAACTACAATTCAAAAGTTTCCTTGAAAACATGTTCCCAGAATCTTGCTATCATGTATAGACATTCGTAGCTTTCAAGACTAACAAGCATGTTTTGGCCACATTCATGACATAGTTTGCCGAAATGTGTCCGAATTTGCACATGTGTGCATTGTGGCACGAAAAACAATGTTGCCGACCAACGATTTTCGACATGTTTCACAAAAAAAATACACTTTTCATTTTTCAAGTGCTAATAGCCCGACTTTTTGTGAAGCGGCTACCGAGAGTGTCGTCCAAAATGAACCGATACAAATTGTTCACATAGAAAATGTCGTTCTATGTACAATCACCAAAAAGTATTCATTTCTAAGCTGTTTACCATTTTCCGGTCAATTAAACGGTTTCCTGCCGATTTCAGCTGGAAATGGCTAAAATTTGAACTACAAGTGCTATATATCTTGCCCGTTTATTTTTCAGGAATTTCATTTCTAGGTTCACAACTACTCATTTCATCATAGATACACAAAAATATTTGCATGATTCAATCACTACACACGAACGGTCATGACCGAGACTTCGACTAGATTTTCAAAGAAGCATACAAATTTAAAAAAAAACAAATAATGGAAAACCTTCGCGATGTGTCAACATATGTGTCCTAGTGTACAACAAAATAATAAACTTAGAATATGCCTTTTTGGAAAAGTGTTCACATAAATGAGCTATCGTATACGAAAATTCACATAAAGAATTATCCAAAATTTATTTCAAATTGCACAAAACCCTATATAAAACAATTATAATCTTAGAGAAGTTTGTATTTTATTTTACTAAAAACATTCACCAGTAATCTAAAATTATAGAGGAGATATCTACAAAGTTTCCAAATTTTATTTGGTTGAAATTGGAGTTCAAATTTAAAAAATATTAAAGAAAACAGAAAGATTAAATCCAAATGGGCCGAATAGATATGGGTGTAAGATATAGAATCCTGCCTTTACTCCTCCATGGGCCATCGCGTCAGCCCACCAGAGCCCATGTCCAGTTGGGTTTAGTGATCAAGTAGACCTGAAGTGTTATTCTTTCACATACCATGTCATGGCCTAATGGTTAGGAGGAGGGAACCATAGGTTTGAGATCCGGAGTTCGACTCCCACTATTGCAACTTTTGCGAATAAATTGTTCGCGGATTTCTCTGTGCTTGCTGGTCCCACATGTCATGCGCGGGCGGTGCTGGTCCCACTGTTGCCGGTCCACATGTCATCACGGTCCCACCGGTCAGTATGGGTGTGGTGGGTAACGGTGGGACCCACATGTCAGTATGGGTGGATAACGGTGGACCCACATGAAAGGATGGGAGGGGTAAGCGTGGGACCCATATGTAAGGACAGGCGGGTAAGGGTGGGACCCACAAGTCAGAGTATGGGTCCCATATGTCTTCAATGGGTCCCACCGGTCAGGCTAGTCAACAAGTCAATGTGCATATCTAGGTCCCACATGTCATCGAGATCAACAAAATGGATGAGTAGTGACACGTAAGCGAAAATGACACATAAGCAGTGACGCGTAGACGAAGCTGCTGAGTTGGCTGAGAATAACCATTTAAATGATAAAAAAATGTTCTAAATTATTGATATTTGCATTATGACCAATCCAGAAAGGACAATTGTGACCTTTCTGACATGTTTGGTCGTTAAATTTTAGATTTCGACCCTCTAAAGCGGGGCATGACCAACTAGTGTAAAATGGTCATAGATCTATGACCAATATTTTTTAGGGTCACGGTCAAAAGGTCATAATTAGCACATTTCTTGTAGTGACAAATTACATTTTGCGGGAATACTGACATGGTCTGTTTAAATAAAGCTGTCGATACAAATAAAAAGTAGCACGGCATAATTATTTGATTATCACCGATAGACACTAGAATTATAGAGCAAATAATACGAGGGATTATTAGTATTCAACAACATCAATATGTAGCTAAGTATGCCACTAATTAACAAATATAAGAATATCAAAATTAAGAATTTAGTTAGATAAAAAAATTATAAATATATAAACATTTCCTTCATTTTTTTGTAAGCTACAATGCTAATGAATCGACATGGAAGTAGGACTAATGAAAATTAATTTAACCGATTATTTCCATATTAAGCAAGGAAACATTTAAGACATCATCATTGGCCAATTAGAGTGAACTTGTATCGCCTTCTATGGAGAGATGAGGCGATGCACAAGTGATCTAGGTTATCCGTTTCCTACCCACGCGATGCCCCCGGTCCATCCTGCCAATGGTGATTGCGACTTTCAATGTGGAGGTGCGGCATACCACAACCCCTCATCGATAGGCAAGTTTATGTTCTTGTTTTTGGTAGTATTTATGTCTTCTTTTGGTAGTGAGGCGGCATGAACACCCTAAAATCAGAATAAGTGCCCTTGCTCTATCCCTGTTTTTGTTGTGTGTGCGACAAGTATCCTAAAATCTAGTCGTTATTTTTGTGTGTTGGTGGTGATTGCAGGTTTAACTCTTCCTGTTTTGAGTTTCATGTCGGTAATTGTTAATGTTCACGTGTGTTGGTCTTCTAGCAACTTAGCACTGCAACTTTATTATGTTTATTACAATAAACTTTAATACGACAAGATTTGCTTGACTCCGGATGAACCAGTGAGGATGGTGAAGATTTATATTGTAAACATAAACCATAGGCCAACATTAAATAAATAAGGGAAATGTTAGATGACAAATATCGTAAACATAATATACTTATATATTTATATGTAATCATTTACTAGAATGCGATGCGAAGATATTTCTCTGAACACACTCTTTAATTAGAGATGCAGTACCGAGATATTTTAAATTTTGCGGGAATCGGGACAAGATCTATGTAACCAGAACCGTGTAAGGAATGTGAATAAATTGAGTTGTAAGATACAACTAAAATTAGCATGGTAAATCTATGGTGCAACAGCATAATTTTATATATCAAATAATACGATGCTTAATAGTATCAGCAACACCAATATGTGGTTAAGTATTCTACAAATAAATATAAGAATATCGTAGTTAAGAATTAATATTGATAAAACTATTATAAATAAAAAATTCAGTATAAATCCATTAGTTTTAACTTCACATGTGACGAGAAGTTGTGTGAATTGGACATGTTTCTTGGCCTAAAATAGGGTGTGAGATTGGAGGTGACATCCATGGTAACAATGATCTTACTGGGTGCTCTGTCATCTACTATTGGGGTGCAAGATCTATGTGTACTTTATAACTTTGTTGATGTTAATGGTTTGGGCATCTGGAGCTTTTTCCAGCTCCGGGAAGAGTCTGCGATCAACCCGCCGCGCACGATCTCCTTGCTGAGTAGCAGCCAGTTTTGCGACACCTTTACGTCGGACTCGTGCATCACCTTGCACACCACCTAGTTAGCGTCGTGCATGCCCAGGCCCACCATCACCTTCCGGTGGCGCGCTTCCTCCGCTGGGTCGATGCGGGAGGGGACGCCATGGCGACGACGTCGTTCATTCGAGAGGCAAGAGATATCATCTGTTCGGTTTAGATCATTGTTTAAATTGTAGGAACGTCTCGTTCTTTGCTGTATGGAAAGATTTCTGTTTTTCTTGTGATATATCGATCCATATTCATGTTGTGGAACGTATTTAAAATATTTAAGCTTTTTCCTTCAAGAAAAAAAGTAGGGTGCAGCTTTAATGAATCAACATGGACCAAGCACCAACGAAACTATTACATAACTGGTAATATTTCCGAATTACGTAAGAAAACTCACATGTTAATTGATTATTGGACCCACGAAAACATGTAAACATCATTGGCCACCATTAGAATGAACCCGTACCCACATGCAAGGACAAAGGGGGCGATCCAGACCTTCTGTTTCCCTCGCCGTTGACGCTGCGGGCCTATCCCTCCTCCGACGGTCTCGGTTCTTCGCCGCCGCAGGTTTCGTACTTGTTTCTGGCAGTTCTATGTGTTCTTTTGGTAGTGAGGCGTCGATGACGTCCTGAAATCAAGTAAAGCCCTGCTGGTCCTATCCCGTTTTGGCGGTCCGCCCAGCATAGTAGAGGGCACGTAGAGTTGTGTGTCCCGAAAATCTAATGAGATCATGTCGTTTTTGTGTTCGTTGATGCGATTACATAGGTCGAGTTTTCAGTTTATAGGTTCGCAACTTTGGATGGTTGGTGCTTTGTGCGTTGATATTTTGGGTGTTAGCACGACGATTCTTGTTTGTCTATTGTAGTAGAATGAAAATGTGTATAACCATATGGGGCTATATCTCGATCAAGATCATAGGAGATGCGCACGATATCTGGGTAAATGCGCACGATATCGGGTGACATACATGTGTGTGCATCGGTGCTCATACATCTCCTATTGAGGTCGACGATCTATGCGGACTTCAAAATCTTGTCGATGTTTATGGATCAGGCATATGCAGTAATTTTCACCCAAGTTATGTTGAAACATTGAGAAGTAAGAGCTGGGAGTTTTTTTTTGTAAACTTGTGAATTTTTTTTTGACAGAAAACAGTAGGGAAAGCCCCTACTTGCATTTTTCATTTTATAAATGGGATAATTACAAATGGGGGGTGGAAAAATCCTGTCAAAATACATGGCTCAATCCATTGCTGCATCCCTTCTTTAAGAGAGGGCTTAGCTCTATGAATAGCAAGTGTAAAAATTGCTTTAAAAGAAATACAGCAAAAATCGATATCAAGTGTTCCACCCTCAAAAATGATTATGTTTCTGTGATTCCAGAGACTCCACATCCTATTAATATATTCAGTAAAGCATGCGTGTCTAGACCTTGTTCTGCCATCCATCAGCATATCATAAAGTGGCATATCATAGTTCCATTCCCTGAATTTAAGCGCCACCAGAAGGTCTGACTAAAATCACACCCAAAGAAAAGTGTTGCATATACTCCATGGGGCATCAGAACATAGCACACATGAGTGTCCTCTAGGTAAAATGTTTTCCGATGCAAAAGTTCTCTGTGTTAAGTCTATCTTGAAGTAGGAGCCAGAAGAAGAATTGTGCTTTAATTGTGCACAGGATTTCCAAATCCATTGGAAGGGTGCAGAGCAGGGACAATATCTGTAAGTGCATTGTATACCCTTTTGACTGAGAATTTAGCAGCACTACTGAGAGTCCATTTATCAATTTTATTCGATCTGTTTATAGCATTGAGATCCTCCTGCAGATCATGGCTTTGCTGGAAGGCAATGACAGACATTGCAAGTGGAATTGTTCAAGCAGGTGCTCATTGCTCACAAGTAACATATGTTTCATATCAATATCCTGCTGCTTGGCAAATGAGAACAGGTGAGGTATGCAACTTCAGGTGTGATCTCCCTCCATTTATCTTTCCAGAAGCGAATAGTTTCTGCCATCTTCAGGTGTAACCTTAGCAAGATCTATGTAATTGTTCCATAGGACAATATATCTTTCCACCAAAAGGATCCACATTGGCACTAGCTTTGTGGCAATTTGCTGTTTTGGTAGTGTGCCTCCCAAATGAGTTTGACCCATGGGACATCCATTCTGTTCATGAATTTATGGAGATGCTTTATTAGAAGAGCCGTGTTCTGTGTTCTCATATTGATTACTCCCAGCCCCAGCTTTTTTTGGCTTGCAAACTTGCTCCCATTTAACTAGACAATTTCCTCTTTATGAATATCTTTAGCTCTCCAAAGAAAACCTCTAGCCGACCCTTCAACCAAGTCCATGAAACGTAGGGCATCTTAATAGTGCACATAGCAAAAATGGGATGGATGTGATGATTGATTTGATAACAGATCCGACCATCATATGATAAATAAGTTTGAAATACCACATAGTCTGTGATCAATACCTCAAGGATACTGATGAAGTGCTCCAGTTTTGGTT